>JACEVL010000256.1:317500-520763 GCA_020284085.1 Aporrectodea caliginosa | reverse complement strand
TATGAATGCATGGTTTACATAACCACAAGGTAAAATTTCATAAGGTGGTACACCATTATGGTACAAGTCTCGTATGTAATGTTATGTTATCTTATGCTCATTTATTTCTAACAATTTGACTGTTCACCTTGCACATTTGAAATCGCATATAATTTCAGAAACGGCAATTGACTGCCCATTTAAGAAATGCTGTAAAACATTTGGAAAGTAATTTTCATTTACATATCTTGTTTCTCCATGACATTCTTATGATATCAGCATATGAAAACTGTTACTGTTAGTCTATTCCCGACAATTTGTCCCTTTTCTTGGCCGAAGTCACAAAAGGCTGTGCGTTTTTCCACTATAAGGTTTAAATTTAGTTTGTTCTTTGTTTTATAATACTGTTCAGTGCTGGAATAGCAGTAAAACTGCATTTATTTATTATGTCCAGGACAATTTTGGTGCTAAATCTTGTGTATCAAGAGATGTAATGTTTGCAGACTTCTTGTAGTATTTGTCTTCATTTTGGTGTTGTTAAAAACTTTTGGGTTGACCGATTTAAAGTGACTTTTGTCATTATGAAATAAATAATATAAAAGTTAAAATGCTGTACATGTTATTTGTTATTATTCGCATATAATTTCAGGAACGGCAATTGACTGCCCATTTATGAATTGCTGTAAAACATGTAGAAAGTAATTTTCATTTACACATCTTGTTTCTCCATGACATTCTTATGATATCAGCATATGAAAACTGTTACTGTTAGTCTATTCCCGACAAATTGTCCCTTTTCTTGGCCGAAGTCACACAAGGCTGTGCGTTTTTCCACTATAAGGTTTAAATTTAGTTTGTTCTTTGTTTTATAATACTGTTTAAAACTGCATTTATTTATTATGTCCAGGACAATTTTGGTGCTAAATCTTGTGTGTCAAGAGATGTAATGTTTGCAGAGTTCTTGTAGTATTTGTCTTCATTTTGGTGTTGTTAAAAACTTTTGGGTTGACTGATTTAAAGTGACTTTTGTCATTATGAAATAAATAATATAAAAGTTAAAATGCTGTACATGTTATTTGTTATTATTCTAAGTGAACTGTAGCCGTTAAGTTTGGATAAAGAAGAACAGTTCCTTGAGATACATAGCATGAGAGGCAGCCATAAGGATGAAGTGTTAGAATAAGATAACAGGCTTAAAGAAAGAATAACAGGGACAGAACAAATTTTAAAATTATTCCATTCACTGAATTAGCTATTATATGTACCTGATGCAGTGTTTGCACAATTTACTTGTAACAAATGATTAAGTTGCAAACTGGTTCAAAGAAAAAAATAAGCAGAATGAACGGACGTTCACTGTAAAAATCAACGGCAGCATTGTATAAAAAGACTGCTGAAGACTGTAAATACCAAGAGCACTACACTAGACAACCGTAAGAAATACAGTGGTCTGCAGTACCCATCAACGGCAATACAATGTAACAATGTTTATGCCCACTGTCATTGACAGTTATAATCAACGGCAGACTACTGTAAACTACAACCTAAATACAGTCATTCACGGTGACCCTAACGACAATCTACTGTGAATAGGATAGTTTGTACAGTCTTTCACAGTTAAATATTACTGTGGAAAACTGCAGGTAATGCTAGAATACAGTCGGCCACCGTTATATACAGTGTAAAAATCTACGGCCGTCGGCAGTTATTTTAACGGTCGATATATGGCAACGGTCTGCCGTATATTTCTACATTCTGCACCGTGTTCTTAGCTGCCAGTCGATCTACCGTTATTTTTACACTCGATTCATTTACAGTGTAGAGGCACAGACAACCTGTGATCATTCATGCTCTCTGCGCGTTCTTTTGAAGCTGCCTTTTAGCGCTAGATAGTAAAAACGAGCTAGACCAAAAAGACGCACGCAATAGCTCGGTCTGGTCTTGCAAAAATAAACACGAACATCCTGATGCATTTTTTCACCAGGTTTCTATGGTTCCTTTATGCCCTCAATGTACCGAAGCCTTTCACGTAGGCCTACCTACACAATGTAACCTAACAACGATAGGCCTATTATGAGCAAATGCACAGATTTTACTGTTTTGCCCCAATGTAACGCTGTCATAGATAGCCTACCACTGCCAACAATAGGCGAAAGTAGATCGAACACTTGGTTACTCGGTCGATCATATATAGGTCAATTGAAGTGTTTTAAAACAACTGTGGTACCGTGTACACCTACTTGAGTCCAATATTTTTAATCACATAAAAATTTAGACTGTGCCAAATGGCGCACGTCATTTATTCCTCCATGTTAAGAACCTCTTGCTTTACTAGTCGTCTTTTCTCAATTCTAAATAGGCCTAATATATTACATGTTGCCTACGGACTTATGACTAACGTATCTGCCCAAAGACAATTCTTGATGTGCAATAACTTCAAAGGTAAAGATTCCCAGGCACGCTGTGTATTCTGCACCACAGGCTATGTTTTAAAGGTGGATCTGTCACATTGAGGCGTAATTGGCTCTCATCTCTACACTTCTTTGGGGCGTCTTAATGACGGGAGTTTCTCGCATTCTGTGCATATAGGCTTACTCAAAAGACAGAATTTTAGGAGCTGTAGGCCACATGAACGGTGAGAACTGTTCAAAATAGTTTTTCTACCGACGTCAGCGGCCTTTGTGGCCGTAAGATGTCGTTAAACTCTGTGAACTCAGACGATCATAATAAACTTCTGCATGCTTGTGAAACGGTCGGCAGCCCAACCAACTAGGCCTACTTTTGCCAAAGCTTATATCAATCCTTGGGACACTTCATGTAGTTTCTGGGCTGTGGCAGAGGCTGGTTCTGTCCCACTCTGCTGACATGGTCCATGCTTCTTATTGAGGGCCTTTCTGGTCGTCCACGACCCGCAGCTTAAAAGGGTGCAACAACACGAGAATGTATTTGTACAAAAAATGCGCTATATAAATATGCAGATGCACATGCATGCATACATGTCTGCCTGCTGATCTTTTCAACAGAGAGGCATTTGAGATGTAAAATCATTGACAAATTAAAACAGGTCCTTTTCTTATGTCAAAGCTAACAATTTGGCCTTTTGCATTCTTTCGGAGCCTACTATAATGTGCTCAATTGCGCATATCATTTTTAAATCCTGGATTAAACCTAAGCTATAGATCAGTGATTAATAAAGTTTGCGAGGAGATAAAACTTGCTCAGTATATCGAGTCTATTTTTGCAATAGTAAGGTGATACCCTTATTCCTACAATTGGCGTCAACATTAGGCCTACCTAGGATCTTTAAATGATAAGCTTAATCTTTGTGCATGGTTACGTTCTCTTGTTAATTGCCTTGTGACTCAATGTTGAACAGTTATTTCATGGAGAGTACATTCCACAAGATCAGTATATTTTTGTTAAGCAAAGTTTTTTTTTAATGAAAATTCATTTTATTGGCTATTCTTACGCTGTCTCTTAGGCTATATCGCACGAATACCATTTCAATGCGACAAATACAAACTTTTCTAGCGCCCAACATTCTTTTGTATCTTTTCATTAAAGTGCAGGCTAAGCTATCCTAAACAAATTAAAAAAAACTGCATGTAACTAATTCAATGCGTTTATTCAGTCAAAATTCCATGTCTAGCAAAAACCAGCAACTGCTGTACAGAGAAGTAAAAAACGTAAAATCACTTTCAAAAATCTCGGTCAACGGGATTCAAAGTAACATCTGCTGTTTATGCAAAAGCACAAAAACTATCTACCAAAACTGGTTTAAACCCAATACAATTATAAAACGATCAAACAATCACTGAATGCCTTCACACAATCGCACCGGTCAACACAAAGACTAACAGACAAACAAATAGAGGGACGCAGACATCAGACCGGGACTAATGTAGGCAGTCTTCAAATAGCAAGAGAAAAACTGTTGCGAAATCTAAGACTGTACGAAGCCAATATAGTATTTTCATAATTGGCTTAAGCCAATTGCTCGACACAGGATTGATGCTGGTTTTTAAACACTTCGGCATATAATAGTGGAAATTCAGTTTAGACCTGAAACATTTTGTTAGCAAATTTAAGTAGACATAGGCCTAGAGTTTAGTCTATTAATATAAGATATAATAAAATTTCGAGTCTTCTGAAGCGATTCGTCATGAACTATTCGTTGCAATTTAAGTCTAATACCAGCTTAGCTCTTGTAACTTAAGAACCGACGTTGAGAATGATTGAACTCTAAATTAGTCTGAGTTGAATATGTTAAAAAAACGATAGGACTTCTGAACTTCTGCTGAATTGCGTTTCCTCAGCATCTCTTCCACGGTTGCATTGCTAACCTCTGTATAATCTACGGCTTTGGTCCTCTGCCATCGCGACGGGGCTTCTTCGGGTCCTTGTTGTCGCTGCCTTTTGGGTTCTGACCATGGTCTCCCTTAGAATGGTCCTTCCTGGGGAATGGTTCCCCTGTATGATCGTCATCCTCATGACGAGGTCCCTCTGTGTGATCCTCTTCTTCGTGAGGTTCTCCTGTACGGTCTACTTCATCGTCGCCATCAGGTCTTCCTCTGCGTCCTCCTCTGCCGCCTGGATTTCTTTCTTTACCATGTGACTTCTCCTTCTTGTGACCAGGTCCTTCGGTGTGATCATCATCCTCATGACGAGGTCCCTCTGTGTGATCCTCTTCTTCGTGAGGTTCTCCTGTATGGTCTGCTTCATCGTCGCCATCAGGTCTTCCTCTGCGTCCTCTTCTGCCGCCTGGATTTCTTTCTTTACCATGTGACTTCTCCTTCTTGTGACCAGGTCCTTCGGTGTGATCATCATCCTCATGACGAGGTCCCTCTGTGTGATCCTCTTCTTCGTGAGGTTCTCCTGTATGGTCTGCTTCATCGTCGTCATCAGGTCTTCCTCTGCGTCCTCCTCTGCCGCCTGGATTTCTTTCTTTACCATGTGACTTCTCCTTCTTGTGACCAGGTCCTTCGGTGTGATCATCATCCTCTCCTCTAGGTCCTCCCGTGTGGTCCTCTCTGTGACGTGGTCCCTCCGTGTGATCCTCCTCACTTCTGCGGTGAGGTCTTCCGGTATGATCCTCACCTTCAGCATCGTCGTCTACACTTCTTCCGTTGCGTCCTCCTGGTCGACGACCACTTGGTCTCTTTCTATCATCATGTGGTCCGTCTGTGTGATCTTCCTTGTGGCGTGGTCCTTCCGAGTGGTCTTTGTCACCTGGAACTTCGGTGTGATCTTCCTTGTGACGCGGTCCATCGTCGTGATCTTTCTCATGACGTTCTCCATCGGGGTGACCTCTTTGGCGTGGTCCATCGGTGTGATCTTCCCATTGACGAGGTCCCTCGGTTTGGTTGCCGTGGTCTCTGGGTTCGAATCCGTGATGACCTTCATGTTCTCGTGGCGTATTCTGTGCACAGGTAGAATTATGCAAAGAACTTTATTTTCAGCCCAACCGATGCAACAATCTGATATTTAGACATAAATAGGAAGCAGCGTTGCAGAAGAAGCAAAGCAAAACAGAAATGTCAGAGTCGGAAACAGAATAAGTAAGTGAGTATAATTTTGATTTCAACATGCTTATTAGACTGCACTTTGGTTTACATGACATTTAGACAAGATAAAGCATCCTTGTCATAAACGTTTTCTTCCTTAGGTTGTCCGGCCAAGGAATATTTCAGTCGTGCAGTCTCGGCCACAAGGAAAAGAGCGTTGGTCTCAACTGTGGGGAGAATAATGGGTTAAACAAATGGCAGGACCGCTGCAAAGAGGCTTCCGTCCACCGTTCTACATTATTGCTCGAAGATGGGGTTGTCTTCAGAAAGATAATGCAGTCGGATCAAACGATCTATCGCTGACTGCACTCTACCACACTACTGCTGAATAGAATGAACCACCTGAAAACAATCTAGCTCTAGGGCCAGGAAGAGATTGACTGGAATACATTAAAGGCGATGTGGATGGCTTACAATCGATTTTCAAACGAGGTCAAAGAAAGTTGAAAAGAATCACCAGCAGGCGCGCAGTAGTTCTAACCAGAACCAGACTGCCAATATTAATAGGGCCTACAAGCAGAAGTCAACCAGTCCATAGGATATCAGACCTGTGATATTCTAGCTATACACTGACGAGCTATAGAGTTACTGAGAAAGAGATTAACATAAATACAGACGAAATACAGACTTACCGGAGAAGTATCGTTTCCTGATCGTGGCGGCGGTCGACGTGGTGGTGCTCGTCTATCTCCAAATGGTGAAGCGCTACAGATGACCATGCTCACACTGAGCAGAACCGTTGCAGTTACGAAATACTTCATCGCTGAAGAAAAATAAAATCCATACGAATATTATAGGCTTGTGAAATGTAATCGTAATCGCAGAATTTAAATAGCTTCAGTGTCAAAGGAAGATATAATAGGCTATGACACTAGAATCAGGTCACGCCTCGAGGAGCTTAATTGAACGTGGATGCAACATATTATTAAGATACGGTGCGGCAAAGACAGTACGGATACATAGCCATATAAAGCGTATTTTTCTCGTGCATACATCTAGGTATTTCTATTGCGCTTGGTTTAAACTCTCATAAGCGCTTCAATTTAGTATAACTGAAATAGCCCAAGAGTTCTGAATGAACAGATTCGTCTCTCTACGATGCTCACGGTCCATATTGTAATACTGACCGTCTCAAAGATTCTTGAACCAGCAAAAATCTGTGTCGTCTCTTTTCAGCGTCTGTTGTGTTGAATAGGAGCGAAATCTCTCTTCAATGGTCGTCTCGTGGTAGTCGTTCTTCTTCACCGTCTTCAGCTGTGTCTGTCTCCAGTCCGTAACAGTGGTGCTTATATCGGCAGAATCAAAGAACGAGTCGTGACCTGATATCATATGGATAAACACCGTCGTGACGACTAATGACCTTTTGTGACGCCACGCGAACCATAGCCTCCCCATTGTTCACTGGCTGGCTGGCTGAGAGGCGGCACCATCAAAAGCAGCCCAGTTCATGTGCTTCGTCATCAATGCATAACAACGCTCTGATGATTCACTCGAGAATCGCGCGATATGAAATACAACGGTGTCTTTGCCTAGATCGACGACACGTTTACAAAACCAAGTACATGCGCCATTCAAAAGCATAATATAGTATATAATATACCTAGTACATTATAGGCCCATATCGTGAGCTCTGTCGCCTGTTAAAAGTAGACCCAATGGCATGTAATCTGCTGTTTTGCTGCCAATGTCGCTAGCTTAATCTTGCCACGCTTCAATGAAACAAGGTTTTAGGCCTATACGAAAACACACGTGATATCCCATTGCTCAGAATGTTAATTCTTCATTTGTTAAATTGGTAATTACTAATATATAGGCCTGGAACATTGCCTATGCTGTTTGTTTCTTGCTACGCTTAATTAAAACAGAGGCGTAACCATTAGTCAGAATGTTAGAGTTTCATCGATGCATATTGCATAATTATCGGATCATATGATTTCATAAAGGTTGTTCCCCATGGTATTACAATCTACCTGTCTATAAGAATGCATGTTTACATATGGGTGGGACGCTGGAAGTGGGTTTTGGACAACGGACATTGCTCAGAACAAACACTTAGTAGGCACTGTGCCACCGCCTGGCAGCAAGAAGAGACCTAATAATGTCAGTGTACAGCATGTATGGTTTATTGGTTTCAAAAGTAAAGTAAGTCGTGGAATGTAGGCCTACACAAACACTTCTTGTTTCATCGAGCAGCAGGGTTTTGTACCCATCGTTGGAGATGAGTAATAAAAGCTCACGAATTCAAAGGAATTAATGTATGAATGAAACCCATTTAAAGTTACAAGCTATCCAACTGCTTTAAGTCATTGAGGCCTTAAGCTTACTTATTGTAGCTTGTAACTAGACTCTTTGTCACTTAATCAAGAATGAGGGTACACCTTGTGACATTTCGCCTCATGGTTGACAGTCTTCATATTGGACCCTTATAATAAACAATTCGATTCATTCATGCAGGCATACCCACCATTGTAATTCGTGGGCACTGTTGGTTCCATGACAGTTGTATATCCTATAATAAACAGATTTTACCTTCATTGGAAGTTTAGATTTCAAATTTGATTAGGCCCAATGAGGTTTCTGACTCTTTTGTTTGAAAATGCACGCTTGCGAGACTCTCCTTATCTGAATACGTAAGGATACGCCTGAGTTAATTCAGAATCATGCTCATAGCCCAGAGCGTTTGACCTGTCTGAACCACCAGACTGACAGCGCATTCTTTGTTGTAGGCATATATCACAAACACATTACTAAGCATGTGGTCTATTTAATTGTGCACGACTTCAACTGTGTTGTCAAACTTATGCTGCTTGTGACGTGTGTAGGTGTGCGTGTATTTGAGCATTTTACAATCTTTCGATGACACATAAAGCGCCCCATCTTTCGCTTCTTGTTAGTCTCTATTAAATTACAACATTTCGTCTGTTTACGAATGATGCTCGTGTTGCCAAAGAAGGCGCTGGAGAAGGTCTCCAGTGGCAGTCCCACGCAGACACCTATAATGGAGTAACTAATGAAATCAAAGCAATGTTGCCAGTTGACGCGTATTCAGTCTTACATGGATTCTAATGTATAATTGAATCTAATCAACGCTAATCTGTTGTGATCTAATCTAATGGCAGGGTCACTACACAGTACAAATCAAGACGTCTTCGCATGGCTAATGCTAAATGTCTTCAATCGGGAACAGATACCAAAGACCCAATTATAGCAATAGTCGATCTAGCGTTGGTACCTGCCAATCACTAACAAGTCACCAACCAGATCACTCATCGATGTGACGCAATATAAAGTTCCGTTGCAAACGCACTTAAAACTTACTTATTTAGCAGCGGAAAATTATGTTCACATTTTCTTTCAGCTACCATTGTCTTGGCGACATTGTTGGGACTTTGCATATTAATTATAATTGGACTCGTTATAAATACAATAAGAAATGGAAGAATACTAAATACGAAAAGCGACGACGGAAAGACGGAAATGAATAATTATTATGAAGGCTTACAGGTAAAATTATCTGCAATGCATCGCCTCTAAAGGGTTCTCCATAGAGGCGCTATATGAGTTTGATTAACATTAGATTACAACTTAATCTTAATCGTAGTCATGTACTTCGTATTCAAAATTAAATCTAGGAAACCTACTGATTACAGGTGCCCAGTAAAAGCGAATGGATGATACAAGTCTGGTTAAAAGCCTATGATATTATATATCACTTATTACAATAGGTCTGTATGAAAAAAAACTAACTTTCATTTAACTAGCCACGTACGTTAAGGAATTAAGCTGCATAAAAATAGTCTAGACGAATAGAAGGTTTAATAATCATTTGATAATGTCTATAAAATACGAGCCTATGGTTAAAGCATGCGAACCTTGACTCACAGTGTAGATAGTGACACATAATAGTTTTAAAATGTAGTTTCTGGTTAACGACACTGTCATAAATGAAGATTATTAGCGCAGTCCACTTCCTTATTTAGCCTACATGTAGGTTTGGGAGTGGCACTGTCCGAATATGACACAGACTACTTTTAACTTTTAGGGTATGGAAGATATATTTTAATATCAAGAATAAGGACCTCAAACCGATAACCATTTCAAGATATTAATCAGACTTTTATTATTGAAATTACAGAGGGCTGTCACACAGGATCGATCTGAAGATGCACAATACACGGATTTAGTTCAAGTAAATCCTAACAACGGTCTGCAAGCGAACAATTAGCTGACGGCAACTGTATGACGATCGATCCTACTACGATCGTTCTAAGAATATGCACTTGATCAGTGCTTAACATTAGGTCAACACGTAACATTTATCTAAGGTTTCTAACATATTGAAAGTGACTGATGAACTAGTTGAGAAGCCGCAGCAGAAGTTGCTATGTCTCCTTCTGGTAACAGCTGCACTAAGTACAGTAACTGTTCATATAAGGCGCATTCTTCATGCGAATTGATGCCAATATGATATGCTTTCAGTCACTCCAAATCTCCAATTCTGCAAGTATAGCTTATCAAAATTCAGGATACGCCATCTTCAGTCTGTCATTTAGCTGGTGCTGGTCGAATTTTCCCGAAGTCTGACATACGGCAAAATGTATACGCGATCGATAGCATAATTATAAATCTGCCTTTCTATTTTTGAGTCAGGCGCTTAACTGTAGAAGGCTATAATATTATGTGCTACGTACACCTAAACATGAGAAGATAACTTTACCTGTTGCAGACAATCTGGCACGCAAAACATTTATTATTAGGATGATTTACTCGTGATTATATATACTTCATAATGTACACCAAAAATGCGGTTAGCAAAAAGTTTAATAAAGGATATACTTACTTACTTACTTACTTGCTTGCTTACTTACTTACTTATGAAACTTGATATATATATATACACGGTGAACGGAAAAAAACGAACCTCTCCTATTGCTGCAATAATTTATGTAATAATTTGTATATTTTTTATGAAACATGGGGAAACTTCAGTTTACAGGACATGAATCAGATAACTACCATTTGTTAGTTATAGCCTAATGTGTGTTCAAAATTCCCTCCTTTGGCTTCCACACACGCACAAAGACGAGCTCGCCACTGACTAATTGCTGAATCGATTACAGCTTGATAAAATTCGTCCCATGCCTGTATTATGTGCTGACGCAGTTCTCCGACATCGCGAACCTTTGTCACGGTGACGTCAATTTTTAACTGGTATAGCGCATAATTATAAAATATAGTTAAGTCTATTGTGGGGAATAAAATAGTTTACATTTTTGGTGTAAATTTGTTTTGGAGAGGTTCGGTTTTTTTCCGTTCACCGTGTATTTATATATAAATAAGATTATGTTTCCGAATTAGCGTCACTTTTTAATGTCATAAATATATAGTTAACAAGTCTCAGCCGCTAGGGACTTGCTTCACACTATATGAAAAACTCAATTATGGTAGCCTAATAGTAATACTTCATGCTGCCATTAATAGCTACAGTGTCTGTTGGACGTAATTTGTGTACATTAGCCGGCCTACTACAAGGAGTCGATTTTGTCCATTCTCTCACAAACTCTCTCTTTCTTCAAAATATGTGGGCCTGACACCTTTACAGATAGATAGATATTCGTTTTATTTTCTGACAGGTTGACAGACCGCAACCAGTTACAATAGAAATATGTTAAATAATGAAATCAAAAACAAACAAAAAACAGACAGGTGTGCAGTCAGATGAGACCTGAGTAACGAATTCAACAGGCCTAAAATAGACTGATTTACTTTGATACACGATGGCAGTATTATACCGTGTACACTTCCTCGTTTCCTTAGCTAAAATTTAGCTAAGGAAATGTGGAAGTGAACACGTTATAATATTTATTTAATAAATCTGTAACCAATTTATAATCGCGTCCCACAGTTACTTTTTAAACGCTATAACAAATACCTTGCTAACAGATCGATACGAATTACTAAATGTATACAACGCAAATGTGCCATATCAAAATAATTTTTCAGAATGGATTCTGAAAATAGAGTTTTATACATTACATTGAATTGAATGCGATATTGCTTGTGGCAGTGGAAAATGGTGTCCAGAGGTAACCAAATGAACGAATTAACTGCATGACAAAGAGGGTCAAGAGTCTCAAGACTGACAAGCTGACAAAAATAATGAATACAGGATTGCCTAAACATACAATGCAAGCAGTCAAGCGTGCCTTACATAATAATAGCAATATAGCACTCAATCGTGCAAATAAAACGTAGGCTCAGTTGTGAAACCACTTTCTGCACAGGGCATAGCCTGTAGGCTCTAACTTTGTTTGATCAGAGACTTGGTACATCAAACTAAAAGTTTAATCAGGAAGTTGATGCCTCAACTCAACTCGTATTCAGTGGTCACCAGTTCACTCTTAGAATCATAAGAAACATAACGTTATTTTACATTCATTCAAGATTTGTCTGCGAATATGGATCACATTAAACTGCGGCAAATTAATGTCTGTCTCGCAATTGCGCTTCACTATCTAGCATCTTCTGTGGCACAAGGTTAGTAAAGCAAACCAGCATGTTTAATCAGACTATAGACCTACGATTATGCGCTTACAAAAGGTAAGTTCTTGGAAAAAGATAAATTAGTCGAAACGTTAATCTAGGGCCATATCAATTAGAATAAATGGACTACTGCTGTAACAGGATTCCAAAGTGATTGGCTACGAGGCTGATTGGTGAAGATTGTAAACAAAAGGAGGTCGAGAACATGTAAGTTTGACCGAACAGTTGAAGTCGTGAACAATTAAATAGACCATTATGCTTAGTAATGTGTTTGTGATATATCCCTAGGGCTACCAAGCTTTTTTTCAGAATCATGCTCATGCTCATAGCCCAGAGCGGTTGACCGATCTGAACCATCAGACTGGCAGGACATTCTTTATTGTAGGCATATATCACAAACACATTACAAGGCAGGTGGTCTATTTAATTGTGCACGATTTCAACATTGTTGTCAAACTTATGCTGCGTGTGACGTGTGCATACATGCATGAATTTGAACATTTTGCAAGACTTTCGATTACTCACAAAGCGCCACGCCTGTAGCTTGTTCTTATTCTTTCTTAAGTTAGAATTACAACATTTCGTCTGTTTACGAATGATGCTCGTGTTGCCAAGGACGGCGCTGGAGAAGGTCTCCAATGCAATCCCACGCAGACACCTTTATGGGATAACTAAATAATAAATGAAATCAATGCAATGTTGCCAGTTGACGCCTATTCAGAGCATTACATGGATTCTAATGTAATAGAATCTAATTAACGTTTCTCTGTTATAATCTAATGGCAGGGTCACTACACATCACGACGTCTTCGCATGGCTAATGCTAAATGTCTTCATTCTGGGACAGATATCAAAGATCCAATTATAGCTATAGTCGGTCTAGCGTTGTAGCACAATCAGTCAGGTCAACCTTGGTCTAAATCACCCAGTGATGTTCTCTGTGGCACATAAACTTACGTTTCTTTTCCTTCAAATCGACGTTGGTCTACTTATAAGACTGAACACGGCGTGATTTAATTGTACTTTGCAGCAGTTACTGACAGAACGAGATCTACATGTATTATAGTGCTCGTCAGACCTTCATGGTTCAGCGCTTATGAATAAGCATTAAGCAGGTTGCCTGCACTTAGCTTTTCAGCAGTGCTTTAGAAATTTTCTTGTCTACGATTTACGAGCGATGGCTTTAGGTTGCGCGTGAACAGAAATAGGTCTAGAATATCTACATTCAGGCAAAGTTTGGAGTCAATTATCGAGCTTTTGAAAAATTTTATGCAGATTTTAACCTCCCATAGGGCTATTTACCTCAGATAAACTGTTATTATTATTATATTATAATTAAATTTCTAACGCACGCACGGTACACTGAAATGTGAATCTGAGTCGCAGATAGTTAACCGCAAGGACACGATGCAGTTAAATATCGAAGTGCTTGAAAGCTAAGGAGAAATAGTTAGTTTTTTGCTTTTTGAAGGAATGACTGTTACAGTAGTCCTAATGATACTTTGTGTAGCCAAAAGTTTTGTCAACTTCTTAGCCTCCAGCATATTTTGACGATATTTCTCCATTATCAGAATTCTTTACGATCTTTTTTCTTTCCCCGAGCTATTCCTAGAAGCAACTTAGGATGTGAAGTGTTAGCAAGTAATAGCCTTGTATGCCTTAAATTGAGGTCTGGTAGTCACTAATCGGCAGCGTTCAGATGATTGATCATGTGCGGCTAATAATTTTTTTAGTCGAGTTCAAAAGATGACGCCAGTGCATGAGAACTCTTCAGCATTATAATGATAATGTCTGTAACATAAAATCAGGGCTGTTAACAATACTCTGTTTCAAAAGCGATTCCTGTAAGCAGGGGTTCCCAACCTTTTATATGCCCCGCACCCCTTGGAAATGTTTTACCAATGTTCGCACCCCCTACAAAAGTAATATCACATTTGAAGACGCATTCATAAAATTGTTACTTTTTGAACCACGTATTGAACCGCATACAATGCCACACAGTGGCATACACTGTAGCCATACACGCATAGAGTAGGCCTACTGCATGTGGACATATTGAAATAAACTTTAAAGAAAATCAGCAGAACTAACAATCTATTCTACGAGTCTAATTCTGTTAGAGTTAGACTTTAGCAGTCTACCAGTCTAACTGTCATGAACAGTTCTAACCCTAACATTTAAACTGTTTAATTGTAAGACTTTTTAAAGTCATGACTCCCAATCGAGAGCATAAAAGTTAATGACTTCTTTGTTGCTGCTTTTCATACATGATTTTTTTTCAACACGTGGAACTTTCTTGCTGATTGCGATCCGCAGGTCTGCCTGCGGATTCAGGCGATTCCTAGATTTTGTCTTAATTGACAGGAGAGAACTGAACCCAGATTCACACAAGTATGTTGTTGCAAATGGTATGAGGACATGCAGTGCTTTTCCACCAAGTGTTGGAAAGATATCTAGTGCTGAACACCAAAACTCCTCCAAAGTCTTGCTCTCAAATTGCATTTCAAGAGCTCGATTTGTTAGCAACTCAATCAGATCTTCCTTCAGCTCTTCATCATCTGACATTTTCTGCAAATTGTAGGAATATGGATTCATGATCCATTCTTCTGAAGTCCTCAGGTCTCCAGGGGCGAAATATCCATCAAACGATTCTGAGAGCATTTCCAGATGAGTCACAATTTTAGACTTAGAGGCTTGCAATGTTACGTGGAAATAATGAATCTAATCTTACGGTTTCATCCATACTTACTTATCCTATGACAGCTCAACAATTTATAATATATTATTAATGTCATACTTTCCCTCTTTCTCGCACCCCCTGAAATGACATCTCGCACCCCCTGGGGTGCGCGCACCCCAGGTTGGGAACCCCTGTTGTACAGTGTGCGTACCTTATGACAATCGTCATGCATTTAAGCGGTCCGCCTCCTAATAGGAAATACTTTCCAGTTTTGATTGGCTGTGGTGATGCCGTTGCATTCACTGTGTGTGTGCGCACGCGCGCGCGTGTGTGTGTGCGTGTGTGTGCGTGTGCGTGTGTGTGTTTGTGTGTGAAGCATCCTAGAAGTAGCTTGCTACTGACGACGCTATAGAAATTGACGTAATTACAATAACAGTTCGACCTCATCCTCCTCAATATCCTCTTCATACTTTTAACATTATTGCACTTTAGTGTCCTTTGAACGCTTTGTCGCTTCAATTTGTCTACAACGACCAGATTTGTTCTCCGCTGACAAATGGTACCTTCCCAATTCTACTGATATGACGCTGAAGACTTTCATAGGCCCTACAGCATCGCTGATAATAACGCCATCAAATGTTCGGTATGTACATACTTACGATGAAACAACATAAGCCTCAGACACTTTTGTAAGTCCAGTCTTTGGAGATATATCGGTGAGCGGCAGGTATGCGGGTACAGCATTCGAAAAAGTGGATGACAGGTTCAATCACTCTTTTTTCTCTGGGTCTCTCGCACTGGGAGCGCCTCTCTAACTTGAGAAACAGACCTTATCGATTTTTTATGATTTTTATGATTTTGGATCGTGGACAAACAGAAAGGCTGGATATCTTCTACATATGGTGATTCAGAAGATCCTGCGGATTGTCTGCATGAACCATGTCAGCAACTTAACGATCAGAATTAAAGTGGGACAGAACCAGCCTTTGCCACAGCCCAGGAATTACATAAAGTATCTTTAAGGATAGATGTGGGCTTTGATCTAACACCTGCATAAGTAGGCCGAGTTGGGCTTGCCGACCGTTTTCTCAGACACACATAATAATCGTCCAAGTATACAGAGTTTAACGACATCTTACGGCAACAAAGGCGGCTGACGTCTGTAGAAAAATTAGTTTGAACAGTTCTCACCGTGTGTTTGGCCTATAGGCTACAGATCTTCAAGCTCTTTATTTTGAGTAGGCCTGTAAGCACAGAATCTGATAAAATCCCATCGTTCGGACGCCACAAAGACGTGTAGAGATGAGAGCCAATTAGCCTACACCTCAATGGGACAGTTCCAACCCTTAAATACATAGGCTGTGGTGCAGAAAACACAGCGTGCCTGGGAATCTTTACTTTTGAAGTTATAACACGTTAATTAAGAATTGACTTTTGGCAGATACGTTATTCACAAGTCCGTAGGCAACATGTAATATATTATTTAGAATTGGGGCAGTTCCAATTCTTAAAATATAGCCCGCGGTGCAAAAGCGCAGCGTGCCTGGTATTCTTTAAGCCTATTTCTTTTTTCCAGTAACTGCGCATTAAGACCTGCTTTTGGATGACTACGTTAGTCACAAAATATATCTAAAATTGACAAAAGACGAGAAGCGAAGCAGGAGACCCTAGATATGAAGGCCTAACACTTGGCGCGGTCTAAATTTTTACGTGATTAAAACTTTTAGACTAAAGTAGGCCTAACATGGGTTGTTTAAAACACTTTATTTCGCCATTATAATCGACCGAGATGATCAAGAGTTCGGTCTACTTTCACCTAAGTAACAAAAGTGTTTGTTACTTCGGGCAAAACAGTTAGATCTGTGCATTTGCTAATAATAAGCCTATCGATGCTATAAAGTTACACTGTGTTAGTGCGTGAAAGGCGTCGGCACATTGACGGCATAAAGGAGCCATGGATGACCTGGTGAAAGATGTTAGGATGATGTGCTAGTTTATTTTACTAGACCAGATTCTGTTTTGTCATCTGACGTCAAAATACCAGCCTCAATTATACGTGCCGCGGGAGCATGAATGACCACAGGTTGCTGTTATACTCAAATGTGGCAAGCCGTAAAATAGACATCAAGATGACTAGTTGACGTTCAAAGGAAATATAAATATTGTGTCCTTTGGCTACGCTTGGTTGGACAGACCATAGACTGTTTGCGTGTGATTGATGGATGACACAGATTTCGACCTCACCGAACCTTAGGTAGGCTACTGTAGTTTGGTCTCAGTGACTCACAACACGAAAACGTAATTAACCCATATTTTGACCTATGGTGCTTTTGTGAAACCTTATTTCTCAAGCACGATCCGTAATACGAGAACCTTAAATGGCAGTGCGCCCATTCATACGGGCAGCGTGGCGAAGTATCTCATCTGATTAATTCATTGCAGAATGAGCACGGTCGAGGCCATAGGTCGCTATAGAAAAAGAGTACATTTTCAACGACATTTAACTATATTAAAATCAGGAATTAAATATTTAAAAACTGAGTGTATATATTACCTAACTTAGAATTCAAAATTCTGAGATTTTCATTCTCGATTCACTCACTCATCAGTCAATTCACCCATCTGTTTTGTCTTCCACAGGTTCATCGATCCATCGATCTCACAATCCAACTATCCATCGATCCAAAGATTCAGCCATCCCGTTCTTCATCGTCTCATCTATCCATTCATCCGTCCGTCCCTCCTTCACTTCAACCAACCATCCATCCACCTCCATTCACTCATCAGTCCATCAATTCACCCATCAATCCATTCATCCAACTATCCATTCATCTACCAAACCATACATTCGTTCATCATGCATCATGCACGTGATTTTAAATACCACATGCACAGAATCGTTGCAGAGCGCGTTTTAGGACAGTTTGAAACTGCACGATGCACATGCTCAAATCCAGCCATATTCATAGACAAAGACCCATTTCGTTACTACAACAAACATCCATCGTGTCATCAATCGACCCAGAGATTTGGCTGAATAAATGATGTCGTGCAGTTTTTTTTCCGGTAAGAGCAAAGTCATATCTGACTATTCACTTTGTCACGATTCTCCACTTACCTGGAATTCTTCCCAAGACACCTGTAACGTTTTTGGCAGCAAACAGCAATCGTCTGAAAAGAGCTTGCACAGTATGCGACGCTGCGGCTTAGCGGCTCTTTCGCTCAGCATCGTTAAAGTGAGCCTAAGTTAGGCGCAAAGCTTTGAGGCAAACAGTCGGCCGAAGCTATTGTTGACTTAGCAGTAGGCCCTATCCTTTATTAGGAATAATGTCGGTAGGCTATATGGGTAGCAAATGCTTTCACAATATATTTTAGATTTTTACGAGACGGCTGTTCTTTGTATGTGAGCACGTGAGCATGAGTAAGGCGTCGGAATTTGCTCTCACTGATGCCCGCCACACCCGAAGCGTGCAGCTTTCAGATTGCCGTTCTGGTTGAGTTGTACTATTGATGACGCACTCAAGTGCACTGTAAAAAATAAGTCCATCACATGATTTTCAAGAGTCACGAATTAGGTTCTGCGTTTCTATAAAAAGCCGATCGAGAACTCATTCGGAGCAGATGACGACTTGAACAATCGGCTTCGACATCGATCTGGTAGCACACACATTCAGCAACCGACTTATCGAACTGCTGTGGAGAACTGAAGATCATACATCGGTCAGTAGAGTTTATTTTCTCGCGTTTTCAAGTTTCATTTTAAGCATTACCTTCTTTGTTTAAATGTTCAATTTGAGGCATGAGAGACAAGACAAAAACAAGCGTTTTTCACATTTTAAGAACCTTAATATTAGACCATGCAAGTAGACCTATTGATAGTTTTAGGTTAATTTATTCAATGCCCACTTAGTAATGAATTTCAAAACTCGCGACCCAACGCATAAAAATATTTATTATATGGGCAAACTATTCACTTGAGAGGTAATAATTTAAAAAATGAAAGAATTCGATAATTTAAATTTAATGCATCAAATTTTCGAAGATTTCACAGCGTCGTTGTTGAATTGTTGCGTCGTAGGTTATACGTGTCTCAGTCGAATGAACCTTTAACCTTTGATATGTTTCTGCTAAAGAGTTTCTGCTAAAGAGGTCATCCACATCTCAGTCGAATGACCCTTGACCTGTGATGCATTACTTCTAAATAGTTTCAATTGAGACGAGCAACGAAGTCTGTTACCGATTTTGGCCTTCACATTATGAAGGCTGTTCTTGCACACTGCACAATACATTATTTATCGGTTCTTGCGGACCACGACGTGCATGTATACAAAAGCGACATCGCGACTTAATTTCGATGTTTCGAATTGCAGCAGTACAGATCTACATGTAGCTGTTCATAATAAAGTCGCAACTCATAAATCCTGTTTGAAGGTCGACTTTAATCAGAAGTCGTGGAGTAACCACCTGCTTTCTATTAACTAAGTAGAATCGAATTTTAAATGAATGCTAACTAAATTTGAATCTGTGTGAATAGGTACACAATGATTAATTCTCAGCTTACTTACTGTTGTTTTAGCGCTGTTAGTTTCGTTAGCGATGATGAAGTTCTTCGTCGCTTCAACGCTTCTGCTCAGTGTGTGCATTGCCATTTGCACCGCTCATCCAGAAAGAGGCGGAGGAAGAGGACCACCACAACCACCACCACCACGACAACCACCACAACCACGACAACCACCACCACCCAGAGATGACTCCGACCGTGAAGGTGCACCAGGGAATGACTCCTCCTCGCGACCTGCAAAGAATTGCACTGATAAGCGACCACCTCCTCCTCCGCCACCACCACCAGGCAATGATTCTACCGCGATGCCACCACCAGCACCAGAGAATGGCACCAATCCGGTAATAATTCTATACATATCGAACTTATACTTCGAGATGCGACTGCTGCTACTGTTTCTATTTTTCCTCCCTCTACTGCAACTAGCCTACTACTAAGTCTGTAGATGATTATGCTCTTCATATAACCCTATAAAGGGCATAAGCGCCCAGCATACTTATACCAAATGTAAATACACCGTTAACACCAGGAAAGCAACCTGAAGTCAGAAACCATGTTGTTAGAAAAATTTCAAAAAATATTTTTTTAAGGAAAAATATGGTCCCTGAGTTTATATTGCAAACTTTCCGTGGCCAAAATATGGCCACTGCCCGTAAGCAGTCATATGTGTGCAACCAAATATTTCTACTGTTCACATACAATAGGACTGTCACAACAGAAGAAAGATAAAAAATTAAATACAGCACTGTGTGCTAATGATCCAGGGTCACTGTTGCCTGTAAGCATTTACAGTTTCAAAAATTTACAGTTCCCGGGGTCTGACCTGTGCCCTACTTGCAGTGTTGGGTATGAGTTAACTCAGATGAGTTTAAACTCACGAGTTAACTCACTTGCTGTGATTTATGAGTTTGAGTTAACTCATCTTAAAGAGTGTGAGTTATGAGTTTGAGTTAACTCATATTTTCTGTGAGTTTGAGTTATAACTCAATTATTTCAAACTCAACTCACTCGGCACATATTATGTTGAAACAAGCCGGTTTTTTAAATATCGGAACAGGCTGTCACACACCAACTTTTAAAAACTTCTGCTTAAAGCTAATACCAGTCATGTTTGAGATGTGAAACATGTGGACTGTGGTGTTTACTTTGACTCAGTAATAATAACCTGATTTATCCATTATCCCATTAATAATAACAGTTATACTAGTAATAATAAACTGATGATACCATTTCCTGGTAACTGTGTATTTGTACAACGTTCGATTAGAACGTGCTGGTATGAGACAAGTGAGTTGATGAGTTAACTCATTTAACAACTGAGTTTGAGTTAACTCATTTCACTTAGGATGAGTTGAGTTTGAGTTTAAACTCATTTTGAGGTGCATGAGTTGAGTTTTGATTTAACTCATTTCTTGTGTGAGTTTACCCAACACTGCCTACTTGTAAAAGTTGGTGAAACAAGGTATATTAGGGCCTACAAGGAGAAACCTTACAGAAGCTGCACTTTATTCTGGAGTGCTTGTTCTCTCTACGACTGCAGAGTCGACAACGTTGAAAGGTGGACATGCATTCCGGCATATGAACACTAGGGTGGAGTGAGAAAAAAATTCTTTCCTTTTTATAAGCTAGACTATTAAAATTGTGCCAAATGTCCATAGTAACAATCCTGCCAAATGATATTATTTTCTGACAACTGCTTGATCGCCCTTCGCCCAATTGAAATAAT
Organism: Aporrectodea caliginosa; assembly: GCA_020284085.1. Lineage (NCBI taxonomy): Eukaryota > Metazoa > Annelida > Clitellata > Crassiclitellata > Lumbricidae > Aporrectodea > Aporrectodea caliginosa. The sequence continues at coordinate 499,710 of JACEVL010000256.1, read as the reverse complement.
TGGCATTGTAACCATTTAAGTGGGCGTTTAAATGAAGCATTTCGACGATGCCAAAGGTAGGTTTGATTTACATATGTGACACAGTTTAACAGAACCATCCAGTAGCATAATAAAAGTAATCGATCGAAGCAAGATCCGCCGAGAACGCAGCAAAACTCGTAAGGAACTTCAGCAGAATGATGACCACATTGACCAGTTCGACCACACTCACACTGGCATGGAGGGAGTATTCTTTGATGGCCGCAAGGATCGAACTTTGACACAAGTTCTCGGTGACGACAACAAGTACCACAGAAAAACCCTCACGGAAGAACATATAAGCATCATCGCAGAGCCGGGTTCTTCATACTTCAGCCACACGACTCCAGGCTCCAGCAAAGACATAGCTGAGTCATTAGTCGCTAGTTTGAAAGAGCGGAATGCGAAGACAGAGAACATTAAAGTTGTAGGGTGTGACGGCACAAACGTGAACACGGGACACATAGCGGGCGTTATCCGGCGACTGGAAGAAACATTCCAGCATCCTCTGCAGTGGCTGGTATGTCTGCTCCATGCCAATGAGCTGCCCCTGCGCCATTCAGGCACTCGACGGCGTGACTACAGGCCCGCGCGGATTCTCTGGAGCTATCGGAAAGCGGCTAGTGACGTGTAGCGAACAGCCTGTCTCTTCATTTGCACCAGTACAACTGACCGAGCAACTGTCCAGTGTGGACCCGAAGGAGTTGAGCACAGATCAGCGCTATCTATTGGAAATGTGCAATAGTATCAGCAACGGTGAACGTAGCGTCGATCTGGCAATGCGAAACCCTGGTTGCCTGAATCACTCACGATGGCTAACGACAGCCAGCGACATGGAACCGTCACAGAATCTGAAAACGGTGGTGACGTTCATCATTCGCGTATAATTATGCTCCAACGTGGTTCGTCATAAAAGCCCAGTCGTCATGCAAAGATGGAGCTAGGCACCTTCACCAGATGCTCGTCAAGTCACGATACCTCAGCCCTAAGCACAAGAAGATCGTCGACCCCGTCATTCATCGCAACGCATACTTCGCTCATCCGGAGAATCTCCTCTTAGCCATGATGACGGACCATCGACCACACATACGTGAGCTGGGCCTGCGACGAGTGATGAAGGCCAGAGCTGAAGCACATCCCAATGGACAAATACGGAGGTTCAAGGTTCCCGCAAAACTCAACTTCAACGCCGTGGAATACTTCGACATGATCGACTGGGCAGTCTGCCCTATCTCGGAGCCCCCCGTAATCAAGGCAATGACAGACACTGAGCTCAGGGATCTCATCACGACGGAGGTGACTCCAACAGTCACCTTCCCAAAATTCCCCAGCCACACGCAGGCTGTGGAAAGACACGTGAAGCTGGTGACCGAGGCGGCGATAGCTGTTTGTGGACAGAAATCGCGAGATGGCTTCATCCGTGCACGCGTCGCTTCTCGACAGCTAATGTCGACGTTCGAGTCAAAACGTGACTTCTCTCACTTCACCTTGTAACTGTTTGTGACTTTGAAATCAAAGATACTGTAATAATCAAGGCATCTGATTGCATTAAGATGACTATTGACTAGTTGACTACCTTACCTAGACTGTGGACTGTGGACTCGAAGTGTGGACTCTAGTGTAGACTAGAGTGTAGACTGTAGTGTAGACTGTAGACTTGTGTAGAGTGTAGACTGTAGAGTGTAGACTGTAGACTCTGTGTAGAGTGTAGACACTAATCTACCTATATCGTTCTGATGTCGCTTAGTATTGCAAAATAAAAAGTTGCGAAGGGCGATCAAAACATTAATCAAAAATCTTGTAATTTGTACACAGTTTTCAATTGATTTATTGGCGCCTTTTGACATATCTAGCTAATTGAAATTCATAAAAAAAATTTTTTTTGCCATTTTCACTCCACCCTATTGAACACCAACAGACATCAATTGGTTTCTGTGGGAGTTATGTTTTATGTCTGATGTTTTCCACGTTGTGTAAGATAAGCTATGTGATATCCCGCAGTCACCAATGACTATTTTTACATATGAAATTTGAAATATACTCTACCCTGCCCATGCCTGGTGAATAAAAACGAATTAAATAGCCTATGTGGTAGAAATGTTTTCTCTGCCCGTTATGGGTGCCTATATGTTGGTGGCCATTATGTTGCCACTGCCTGTTAAAAGGATAAACGACATCCTCACCGCCATCCTTATCAGCAGTTTTATCGTCATGATAATCACCATTGTGGCTAAGTATGCCTATCTAAAGTTGTCTGAAACGTTTAGATGCTAAATTATCCTTAACCATCTGTGAAACGTCCAATGTCTGAATGCACGTTGAGACTGGACCTCTGTCACCTTGTACCTCTCATCTCTTTAGTTTGTTGCGAGAAGGAACTGTTCACAGAATCTGAAGACAATGCTAAACCAAGAGTCGATAACAGCACAAATGAATTCTTCCAGCTGCAACTTGGAAAGCTGAAGAATAAGACTTACAGTGGCGTGTATCCAATTATCGTATCGTATTGTATTGTGCTACATGTTATGACGCCATTATGGCGCTATACTATACAAGCACAATCAAATACGGTACAATACAACATCATACAATACGGCGCGATGCAATACGATACAATGCCACTTAACTAGAATTTAATAATGCTATATACAATAGTTCAGAGCAGTATTTTGTAGCCCGGCAACTACAAGGACTCTAGCAAGGTTATGCCAAAAAGCATGACAATAAATCCTTATGAGTATTTTTGGCTTAGCTGACTAAACGTTGATGTGTTATTTATTTCTTAGGATCCACCACCTCCAAGGAAGGAACAACGAGGAGGACCAGGAGGACAGGGAGGACAGGGAGGCCAGGGAGGCCAGGGAGGCCAGGGAGGCCAGGGAGGCCAGGGAGGCCAGGGAGGACCGGGAGGACAGGGAGGCCAGGGAGGACCGGGAGGACGCAGAGGAAGGGCAATCGGTCGGGATGGGTCGGGCAATAGGAGACCCCCACCAAGAGATGACCACACCGAAGGACCTCCTCCCAATGAGCCAAGAGGCCGCAAGAATGACGGTCCTGGCCGTGGTAGAGGACCAAGACCATAGAGGACGCGAAGACCAACGATGAAATGAGAGAATGGAAACCAAACTAACAGAAAACGCATCCGTAGAGCTTTCGCTGAACCAGAAGACGCTGAATCTTAATTATTCAGAATAGACAAACAGCTTAGATCTATGCAACACATCGAACTCTTAATAATTACATTAGCATAATATTTTATGTTCGTTGAACCCATAGCTGTCCGGAATTTTGTCACTGGTGGCAACTCCGTCCAGCTATGGGCTCAATGTGTGCCTTACTAACGTGGCTGTGTCAGGAGCACATTTAGAGTGTTCTCGCTCTCGTGCTCTCGAAATTACTTGAATTTACGCATTTCCAACATTTTGCGGTGACCGAGCTTACATTTCGTTAGCTTTTTAGTCGTAATAACTGAAAATTTGTTAACCAAAATCATGGACTTGTAACAGGCATAGATGCTAGCATACCGTTAGGCTTTCAACTTGTGGGCGTCTGTTGATGCCCATGCAAATTCCATTATAACTGATTGTGACTTCAAATCCAGCATTACTCTAATAGTGCACAATAAAATAAAATAACTCGTGCCATGTGTGTAATTTATTGTCTTGATTTCCTGTTTTTTGCCTTGGTTCTGGAAGTCGAAGAAACTGCATGTTGTACTTACTGAGGCTATTATATAACCACAGAGGGTTCACTTTGGAAATATAGGGTAGCTTAGATTTTTCTTAGTATTACATGTATCAGTGTAAACGCTCCACTGACCATATTATATGTCAGCAAAATGCATGAATAAATAAGTAGCCTACATACGCATACATGCATGCATGCATGCACACATAAATACATACCTGCGAAGGTGCATGCATGTATACATACAAACATACATGCCTACATAGTACATAGTACATCCCACATACATACATAGAAGCATACTGCATACATACATACATACATACATACATACATACATACATACATACATACATACATACATACATACATACATACATACATACATACATACATACATACATACATACATACATACATACATACATACATACATACATACATACATACATACATACATACATACATACATACATACATACATACATACATACATACATACATACATACATACATACATACATACATACATACATACATACCTGTTGCTTACATACATACATACATACATACATACATACATACATACATACATACATGCATACTTTCATCTGTTGTCGCATTGACTACTGCAATTCACTATAATTTGCTGGGCTTTCCAAGGCAAGCTTATCCTCCCTTCAGTCGGTTATGACCTCGGCAGCCAGGCTCATCGCCCGTCTTTTCTCGCTACTCTCACATCTCCACCTACATGACTGATGTCCTACGCTGGCTCCCCGTTGCCTCTCGTATCCAATACAAGGTACTGCTCTTAGTTTTGAGAACTCAACTGGGTCTAGCTCCTAAATATCTTTATGACTTAATGCGCAAACCTCTATCTGCTGCCTCTTCCCGCCATCTCCGGTCTGCGGATCGACTTCATCTCCTAGTTCCTCGGGCAATGACTGCCACGGCCCATCACCGTGCCTTCGCCATCGTGGGCCCTTCTATGTGGAATGACCTCCCCCTCAATCCGCAGTAAGATTTTAGTCGGGATCCCACTTTCATCCCTTCGTTGCTTGAAGACTTTCTGATTTCCTAGGGCTGTCACGCTGAGAGCGTCTCTGAATAGCTAGTACTGTAAGAGGCGCTTTACAAATTCTCAGATACGATACGATACGATACATACATGTATACATACTACATCTGACATACATGTATACATAAATACACGCATGCATGCACACATGCATGCATGCATCCATGCATATGTGCATACATGTATACAACTGTACATACATAAATTCAAAAAAATCTATCTTACTAGGACATGTCACTCAATGCTGATATCCCGATATCTGAAACCCCAATTAGGGTCTACCACTCCACTGAAACTGCTCTTTCCGATATTTACTCTGCTGTTGACAAGTCTACAGTCACGCTTCTCGTTCTCTTTGATGTCGTCTCCTCCGTTTCTGACACAGTTTATCATGAAATCCTACTGCAGCGTCTTGAGACTTCCTGCAGTCTCAGAGGATCTCCCTCCTCTTGTTTCGATCCGTATACCTTAAGGGTTGCTCCCAAATGGTCATATCTGGTGACTCCAGAATGCCCTGGGTGACTGTGAATTTTGCGTCCCATAGGGTTCTGCGCTTGACCCACATTTGTGCATTCTGTACACGGCCGATATTCCGTCTCTCTTTTCAAAGCACTTGGCAGCTCGCCACTTATACGCTGATGATGTACAGGCTTTGTCCGCGGTTCGTCCATCTGCGTCACACCGATGCTCTTTCTCAGGATCTTCACCTCTGGATGTCCTCAAACCGGATCTCTCTAACCTCGTCTAAGACTCAACTGAATTGGTTTGACACTCGTCAGCAACGCCTCAAACTTGACCTTGTACTACTAGCTGAGAGGTTTTCATACCTTCTCGTCCAGTGTCCGTGACCTGGGCGCCATCCTTGACATCACTCTCACCTTCTCCGAGCACAGCAATAATCTCACCTGCTCCTGCTACTATCCTCTGAGGCCGCTTAGAACCATCAGAAGATCTGTCTGTTACTCGGTCTTTACCTCCTCTGTTCTTGTATTTTTCTGTTCTCGTATTAACTACTACAATTCTCTCCATGTTGCCGTCTCCAAAGAGGATTGTCTTCCTTACATTCGGTACTGAATGCAGCTGCCAGGCTCAAAGTCTGCGTCCCCGTTTCTCCAAAATCTCGATCTACATACGCCCCTTCAAGATATCTACTCAGGTATCTGCGCTAGTCTATATGATGTTATATGTCATTACGAAGGAATATATTACACCATTACAGTTAGCAAAACAATGCACAGTAAGCTGAAAGAGTGGCGGGCCCACGCACACACGTGGAACCAACCAACCAATTCCAGTCGACAGCTGACGATGGAATAGATGTTCTGAGTCTCTGGTTGAAGTTGAGTCGCTAGAGTAGAGCGAACACAGGTGACTCAATTTGTCGGCAGATCTCGGCAGCCTCTCTTTTTGTATTGTATTGTATTGTATCTAGCGATTTCTATAGCGCCTCTCTCAGAATGACTATTCAGAAGCGCTCTCGGCACGAAAACACCGAAGAAAAGAAAATTCTTTCAAGAACGAGAGACCAAAGAGGGAAAAACTAGTCATTAGTTTAGCCCTTAATGAGGGGGAAGGTCATTTCAAGTAGAGGGACCAATCCATCACAGCAAATGCCCGACGTTGAGCCAAGGCAGTCTCTTCAGGGCCGTAGCAAGCTATAATTAGGCTCTATGCCAAGCGTAAATCTAGCGCCCCCTTTCCTCCCAGATTCCCAGATCAACTTAACCAATAACGACCAAATTAGTTATCTCAAATATAATTGAAGGCCTTGTCTTTTAAAGAAAATAGAAACGAAGTTTCTGTGCTTCTATTAACATTTAAATTTAGTCACTTCAGATTTATTTCGCTGTTGAAGGGACCTTGAGGACAAGGCGGTTTGGGCAAGTTCCACGAGGAAATGATTCAACTTACCTGGGGTTCAATTCCCCACCGTAAGCCATGGGTGTCTCATCGTGTAATCAACACTGGATTTATGAAGCAGGCCTAAGGGACCTCGTCCACACGGTGACTTCTTTAGCACCACTAGCTGCTATTACTTACAGCTCTTCAGATACTAGGCCGAGCTTTAGTGCCTACGAACGGCTTTGGTGGCGATAGAAAAGTGTCCGCTCTGATTGGGCTCTACGTCTCTACAACAGTACTTTTTATTGGTCTGGGTTCACTCCCTGTCTTAACACTTACTATTATAATACTCCTTAGCACTTCTGCCTGTTCTTCATGCCGCTGTTTAATTTTCTGGATTAAATCATCTAACTCTGCATTAGCTGGAACTGACAACTCAACATCCGCCATTTCTCTAGCTCTGATTAGGCTACAGTTTAATTAACAGAAATTCACAGGATATACCGAAAAACGGTTTCCACATCCAATTAAGCGAAAATAATATTTATCAGTCCGTTATATTAAGTTAGCTATCTTTTCCAAAATGACAGTTTCATCGGGTCCGAATTAGCTAACGTTCATCAGTAGCAATGCATTTCTTCAGTCAGCAGGGACGGTACATGCAAAATCATCTAAGAGCCCCTCCACAGTGCCTCGTATCGTTTAATGGACTAATCTACGCGCCTAAAGAACCGCGTTCTTTCGCTCGCTTTTCCACCAATCATAGAGTAGTTTCGAAAGCGCCCTTTTCCCAACGTAAATTTCCACCAATCACGGCAGTTCGCTCTATTTGGCTTCTGCGCCCATTTCGGTCTATGCCAGATTTGTTAAATTGGCATTATTTAATTTTAGTACATTTATTTAATTTAAAGTGTATATTTCATATTTCAAGATCAAGTAATTAGTAATTAAATCGTTCCGCCTCAAAATTTGCGCCCCCTCTTGAGTTGCGCCCTGTGCCGTGGCACCGTTGGCACATGCCTCTCTACGGCCCTGAGTCTCTTGGTCCTCTGCAGTCTCTGAATCTTCTCGATCTTTCTGTCCATTCGTATGAAGACTCTATATGGCTCATTCCCGAGCTATTGTTTGCATTGACCCTACACTATTGAATGAGCTCAGTTCGCTGTATAAGATACTGCATCTAATTAAGGTCTTAAATCCCGTCTATTCTCTCGAGATATATCGCACTTGGAGCGCTTCAGATTGGTGTGCGCTGAGCGAGGCGCTTTAGACATTTTCATATACAATACAATTATTGCTCAAATACCGACCACTTGATGAGGCTACATTTATATATAGACGACTAAACGTTAATCTATCGCCACTGTGCCGTTCTGGAAAATTATAGGCTGTAATAAAAGTAGGCTTAAGCGTCGATTTAGACTACTTTCGCCAAGTTAACAATTGGATCTGTGACAGCGTTGCATTGGGGCAAACCAATTAAATCTATGCATTTGCTCATAATCGGCCTATCGATGTCAAGCTACATTTTGTAAGTGCGTGAAAAGCGTCGGCACATTGAGGACATAAAGGGGCCATAGAAAACCTGGGTAAAGTGCGTTAGCATGTTCGTGCTAATTTTGCTAGACCTGAGTCTTTTTTGCCACATTTTGTAATGATATATGTAGCACAAAAATTTCAGCCTCAAAGGGACATGCTGAGAGTATAACTGACCTTAGGTTCTTGGTGCGCATGTGGCTTACTACACCTGAGCTCCAAATTTGGACGTAACAGGATTTTTCACGAAGTTTGGATTACACTATAGCATTAACATTAACTATGGTGCTTCATTTATTTGTATATCTATAATATATACAATTGTATCTCTCGATTTTACAAGTTTTACTGTGTATATTTGTATCTGTATATATATATATTTGCACAATTCTACCTCTATATTTCTTATATATATTTTTCTACTGCAGATATATTTGTATCTATATAATATACAATTATATATTGTATTGTATTGCATTGCATTGTATTGTATCTATCAATTTATATAGCGCCTCTCGCAGTGCACACCAATCAGAGGCGCTCATATAATTATATTTGTATCTGTAAAAATCCGTATATTATATATAGCCTACAATAATAATAGATATTATAATTGTACCTCTATATTTTTCTACTGTATAACCAGTAACCTGCCTATATATAGGCCCTATTCGACTAAATTAGCGTAAGCTAACATCCCATGGTGCATACAAGGCGTTTTGTTGTAAAAATGAAGCCATCGAAACGTCTGCCTATACGCATGCAGACAGGTGCCCTGTCATTTAATCAAAAGTGAGGACGAAAAAGCCGTTGAAACCGCTGCAACTTTCACAGTGCCGTATATGTGTAAGTGAAACCTTGCATTTGTCACCCCATTATTTGGAAACCGTCTCCACAGTGACCTAGCCTATAACTTGCAATTCCTGATTTCTCTTTATAAATGATGTAAACATCTATATTATAATCCAAAGTCTGATTATTCTGTCCTTCCGTATGTTTGTCCGTCTGGCTAAACTTAAAGGCTCCGAAACGGAACGCTTTAGCGATTTGAAAAAATTTACAAAACATTATTACGCCGCGTATATAGGTCAACGCGACTATTTGCAGCTCGCAATTTTATTTAAACGCCGATAAATAGCTATTTTAAATTTTCAACGTTTTCGACGAGACTATTTCAATACCGGCCAGGCGGCCACATTATAGCCATTTGTCCACGTCACGAAGGCTTATATTAATATGCAATCTTACGTCACGCGCATTATCTAGGTCAACGCTCTGATTCGCAACCAATCACGATGACCGTTGATTTCAAATCAGAAGTGGTCACGCCCACGGCTGAATTTAAAGGTCATCGGACTTAAAAATTCGCCAATGCAACACTTTAGGGAATCGAAATTTTTAACGAACGTTTTCATTTGAATTTCTACAGATCTCAACCCAACTTCATTTCAACTCAAAATTTACTTTAAATTCCGATATTTGCACATTTTAAGTTTCGATGTGGTCATAGTCTGTTTCAATGCCATTGAAATCTAGCTATGCAGGAGTATAATTATATTGCGTAGAGTTGCGATTAAACAATTTCAAGCCAGCGCGTAAATTTGCCAGAAAAATTTGCACATCGTTAAATTCAAATTCACGGGCGCTGACGAAGATGTCGTTAAATTCAAATACACGGGCGCTGAGGAAAACCCGGGCGAACGCCGGGTAAAAACTGCTAGTACTTTATAAGTCGTACGTTTGTCTAGGCCCTGTGGCATTTGGCCGTGTTGTCAAGCTGTTTCCGAAGCGGTACTGAATGAACTTCGATTTCATGTAAAATTTTCTGAATGCTATAGTCATATGTGGCAAGACATACGCGTCCGTGAAAAGAGACCCCTTATTGGTAATATGAAAATAATGAGTTAATATTCATCCATTTTTTAAATTCCAAAACCGTTTTAATCCTGACATAATTAGCTAATACTGATTAAAATATAAAAGTTCCTTTCATCCAATAATGACGTCATAGTGACGTGAACGAATCGCTAATGCATGGAAGGATTTTGAGCAGCCTGTTATCGATGCTTGGGCCAATGACGAGCGCGTCTTGAAGCTTGTGTTGAGGTTGAAGGAGGACACTTTGAACACACCTATTGCAATCTAATATTATTCAAATTAAAAAATTAAATCAAACTAAAATTTTTAATTGAGAAATAACACATAAAAATAATATTGAAATCTTTTAGATAACCTTTTGTGCCATCCTTAACACTTGAATTTTGATGCAATGACGTCATTATTGGATGACAGGAACTTTTATATTATTTTAAACAGTATTAGCTATTTGTCAGGATTAAAACGGTTTTGGAATTTTAAAAATCGATGAATATAAATTTTACTAGTTATTTACATATTACCAAAAGGGGTCCATTTTCCCGGACACAGTGTAGAAATCAAAATGACTAATTCACGTTCCAAAGACTGCATTCTTTGGATGCGCTTGGTCTCAGATCGTTGGCTGCAGGTGCGTTTGACTTATGGATGACCCAGATAGCGACCTAACCGCAGGTGCTATGTCTACTGCGGCATTTTCATGAACTTGGATAACGACACTAAAACGTGATTAACCATATTTTGATCTATGGCGTTTTTGCGAAACTCTATGTACAGACTCAAGCACGATCCGTACACAAGGATCTTAAATTACGTGGCGCCCATTCAAACGGACAGCGTGGTGAAGAATCTCACCCGATCAATTCATTGAAAAGTGGGCAAGGTCAAGGCCGTACGGTCGCTATAGAAAAGCATTTACATTTACATCTACATTAAACAAAATATGTAGTTCTCTTATATTTCTTTACATAATAATCTTTAGTAGTTTTGAAATAGACTTGGTACCTTTAATTTATGACTCTACCTGTTCGCTATGTTCAATTCAGATTTGTTACTGTCATACGTTCGAAAACATCAATCCTCACAGAACAATCTAGAACTAAACTTTTTCCAGCGCTCTCCGTTTCTGACAAATGTTCTTGAACTATGTATAGAATCCTACATAAATGTTACCCGCTGTCTGTATCAGCATTATCTGATCTCTTTCCTCATGTTCACTTGCATGTGCTGGCAGTGTTGTTCAGTAATTGAAATACATGTAATTGAATTACGTAATTGAATTACAATCTATGTAATTGTAATTGTAATTGAATTACATTTTAGATCAAGTAATTGTAATTGTATTTCAATTACAATATTGCATGTAATTTGTAATTGAATAAAGTGTCAATTACAAATTACTTTCAGCAAGTCAGCAAGTCAGCAAAGATGCCAGCTTGCCGGGTTGCCAGCTTGCCACCCGTTTAATTGAATAAACTGCTTTACATTATGTTTGCGTGACAAAATAATTGTCAAAATGTTTCTATACTTACACCTCTCTTACAAGTAAGAGCACATTTTTATAGACCCCCAAGGGCAAGGGCTGACCATCATTATCAGACGATCCATGCAGTCATGCACTAATTCTTAGCTGCCTACAGAAAACAGAACTTCCATTTTCAGCTCCAGTTGAGCGTCTCTTTAGCACTGCTGGACGAATTGACTCACTCACCCAGGCGCAATCAACTAAGTTCTCTAACAGGCTGTCATTTAAAAAAATTTCTACTCCTAAAAATCAAATAAACTCTAACTTGTTTTAATAGATGATAATTGTAAATCGTATTTTGGATACCTTACAAACTTATAATACAATTGAACGTATATTATTATTACAATTTACAGGCCATTGGCCCATTGGATGTTTTAGTTTAAAAATAGAGTAGGTAATTTAAAAAATTATCGAAATTTAAAAAATCATTTGCCAATTTGAAAGGAATAATTGAAAAGTAATTGGTAATTGAATTACAATCAAAATGTAATTGTAATTCAATTACTTTCACAATCAAGTAATTGTAATTGTAATTCAATTACATTTACAAGCATGTAATTGCAATTATAATTCAATTACATTTGCAATGTAATTGATACAACACTGTGTGCTGGAGGTTGTATGTGTAAGGTGTCACGACAATTCGTCTACCGACATTTCGTCTACAACACTTCGTCTACAAACATTTCGTCTACCGACATTTCGTCTACAAAGTTATTTGATATTGTCACTTTAAAATGGAGCTGGATTGATGAAAAAAGCTGTTTCCCTAAATGGAAGTGGGATTGATGAAAACATTTCTTTGTTGAAATAGAAGCTGGATTGATCGAAATAATTTTACCCGTAAATGGAAGCTGGATACCAAGCTGGATGCATGGATGAAACTAAGTTTCCATTCAATAGAAGCTGGATTGATGAAAATAATCTTTTCAGTAATTAGAAGCTGGATTCCTGAGAATATTTAGCACGTTTTAGCGAAACTATAAGAAAGCGACCTCTGTTGATTAGCCGTAATGGATACAGATACACTTGTAGACGAAATGTCGCTAGACGAATTGTGTGCAGACGAAGTGTCGTAGACGAAAGTCGGTAGACGAGTTGTCGCGGAACCGTATGTGTAACGCCTCTGACTCTCCAGTGATCCTGTAAGAGTTAGCAGAGGACCGGCCGACTCTCACTGAAGTCGTTAGTGTATACGTCTGCTTGTGGCATGTCGACCTATTCTTCTTCAGAAGCAACGCCCAATTGAAAAGCTGTGATTCGCATGTTTCAGAATTTATGAAGCATATCAGAGCATAAGTATCCAGCTCCCCTCCGACATGCAGTCCGCGTTCCACAAGACCGAACTGCACCGAACCATAATGTCTGTTAGTAGGCACGACACAAAAAGTAGACAAAATGCATGGATATTATCACACGGTTTATCCAAAATTATTTTCTCTATTCAAATGCCAGTCTATTCGCCCATCCGTTCTTTCTTCCACCCGTCCATCCACCATCAATCTCACAATCCGACCATCCATCTATTCATCCATCCATCCATTCATCCACGCATCATATGAATGTACATATGTATGGATGGATGTATTTATGTGTATAGGGCCTATGTACATACAGTGTGCATATATGTGAGAAAAAACTTGATATAGCGCATTTTGTACCTTGCAGTAGCGCTGCACAGTGCATTTACAAACAGTTTGAAGCTACATGATGCACACACAAATTCAGTATACCAGGCCACTCATAGACAACGACATAGCTCCATATGCCTCCTTCATAAAGTAGGAAGCGGGATCGAGACCTGCTACCCTCCCAAAAGGTCCACTCAGTCTATCATTCGCTAGGTGGCGTTGGTATAATGAGCAGTACAACAGATGGGCGCCATGCATGGCTGCCATACAGTTAAATTCTACTCCTGTAATAATTGAAATCATCCGTTCATACTACGACTTTTAATCATATTGAGTACTTGTCAGTTTGAATTAATAAACAAGACTATTATTATTATTATAATTATAATTATTATTATAATTATTATTATTTACCCGATGTATCAAGGATCCGTCAGGATTTATGAAAAATTGTTTTAAGGAGCAGAAAATTTGTCTCAAGCGTCAGGTGTCGTCTTCGGGTTTTGTTGGAAAGGTGCCTTTGACGCAACCAAGTTACAGCATTGGATTATTATTATTATTATTATTATTACTATTATTATTATTGTTGTTATTATTATTATTATTATTATTATTATTATTATTATTATTATTATTATTATTATTATTATTATTATTATTATTATTATTATTATCATTATTATTATCATTATCATCATTATTATTATTATTTTTATTATTATTATTATTATTGTTATTATTGTTTCACAAACACCTTGCAGTAGCAGCACTGAGCAGCAATCCTGTTGCAACGTTCATCCATCCTCCCATCAATTGATCCATCCACAAAATAGACTCAATAAATTAGCATAACCTGGAGATATTTGTCAGAAAACACGACGTACCATAGGGTAGCCTACCATTACGTCTTCTCGAACTATTCAGTTCTTCTGTCACGATTCTCCATTCATCTGGAATTCTTCATAAGACATTTGCGTAATTTTTTGCAGCAAATACTAATCGTATGAGCAGCTTTGCACAATTTGAGGCTTCCATAGGCCTATGTGTAGCCTACAGATTGTTCAAGTATATAGGTTACGCACAAAGCCTTGGTGCAAACAGTTATGTGTCACTGAGCAGTGGTCCCTATCCTGCAAAGTTCATTCTTTAAATTTTATACGAGACATAATCGCCACACGTGACCATGAGTAATGTGTCCGATCTATGAGGTTTGTTGTCAATGACGCCACGCCCGAAGCGTGCAGCTTTCAGAATGAAGTTCTGTTTGAGATGCAATTTCGCTGACGCATTCAACGGTAAAGAAGACGTCCATCACACGATTTTCATGAATCACGACTTGTGTTCTGCGTCTCTATAAAAAGTCGAGTGAGAAATTCATTCGGAACAGATGACGACTTGAGCGATCGACAGCGACTTCGATCTGGTAGCATACATCATCAACCGACTTGGAAAACTTGGGTTTCTTTCTCTTGTGGAGAGCTGAACATTAATATATTAGTAAGTGAAGTTTTCTTCTCGCATATTGAAATATTATTTCATCATCTTCTTCATCATCATCATAGTTATTATTATTACGCGTTTATCGGTGATGGGCACAAAAGTATTTTGAAAATAGATTTCTATTTTCAAAATAAAAAATACTATTTTATTTTGTATTTTCAAAATACTTTTGAAAAGTATTTTCTAAAAGTATTTTCAAAAGTGTTTAAAAGTATTAAAAATACTTTTTCAAAATACTTTTCCAAAATATTTTCTAAGCGACTTTCAAAATTCGATTGCTTAAGACCTTAAGTCATTGAAAAACTGGGTGAATCAATTGTTGAGCTGGCAGATGCGTTTCGTAAGTTAGGCGTTGTTTTCAGTTCTACCATGTCTCTCACTGGCCATGTAAGCAGTATTCGTAAGTCACCATGTATGTCATTGGTTACATACGCAGAACTAGGCGTCATGTGTTCACGTATGCTAGGATATCTCTGAAATATACATTGTTTTCCATTCGCATAAGTAGGCCTAAGTAAGTAAGAATGTTCTTTATTAAGCGCAAGCAAACGCTCAGCGCTTTACATACAAAGTCAGAAATAATTTATGTATAAAGAAAACGACAATTAGAAGAAAATTAAGTCAACTAGAAAACAAATGACTAACTGTAGCCTACAACATCCTAGCCAAGAAGCCGCGCCTGGTAAGGGAATCAAACCTAGGGAGAACACGGTTATGTGAGCGTGGGCGCAGGTCGTGACCAGTACAATTGACAGGGGGAGAGGGTCGTGGAGGGTGTGGCTAGTATTTGTTAAGATGTTACTGATTAAGATTACAGCAACTCGCTTCTTACTAGTATCAATAAGTCAATCATGCTGAAGCTGTAGAGGGTTAAGAACTCTTTGGTTAGAGTCATAACTACTGCCATCGGTTGATGCCTTGTGCAATAGGCACCGGTGCAATAGAAGTTACAAATTACAATTTCATCAATGCTTCAAGTCATAAGAAACTATTTGATCACTGTGAACTAACGCAATGTAAATGCACACAATAGCGAGTTGTCATAAAAGTTCAAAATGTTGATTTCTCGAAAGTATTTTGAAAAACTATTTTGAAAAGTATTTTCAAAATACTATTTTATTTTGTATTTTCAAAATACTTTTGAACAGTATTTTGCCTATCACTGGCGTTTATTAAACGCATGCACTATGAAAATGGTCCAATCGATGGCACTGAGTGAATGACTTGCTCCAGGTTCTTTCTCAGTTATCGTCTTACTGGGGATTCGAAGCCGTACTCTCTGCATTACAAGGCAAGCGGTCGAGCCAATCGGTTACTGTGTACCACTGAAATGTTTTTGAGAACCACGGTTGATACACTAAAACAGATATCGTGCCTTATTTTCGATGTTTTCAATAGTATTGCAGGCTCAGCGATAAAAAAAATACATTCGCAAGTCGCAGCCCACACGCAGTTTGCGAAGCACGGGGCATATATGCAGAGCTCTACGCTTGTCTTTCAATAATTCCATGCTATGGTCACATAGCTTGTTTAGGTGCGCTAAACTTGTTAATTGCTTGCTGAAGATTAATCTTTGCTAATAGGTCAAGTGTGTTAAATTATTAGCTTATTGTGTTTTAGGTTATTCGTTTCGTTAGCGATGATGAAATTCTTCGTCGCTTCAGCGGTCCTGCTCAGCGTGTGCATTGCTCTTTGCACTGCATTGCCAAAGAGACTCGGAGGAAGTGGACCACCACTCCAAGGACCACCATCCAGTGACGACTACCCCTCACCACGACGGGATGACACCGATTACCCACAGCCACCATCCAGTGACGACTACCCTTCACCACCGCGGGATGACTCCGATTCCAAACCACCAATCAGTTACGACTACGTTTTACCATATGGGAACAACTCCGCCTTGCCACCTTCACGGAATGACTCTTTCTGGCAACCACCAGGAAATTATTCTACTCATTCACCACAGCCACCACGCAATGGCTCCTATTCCACAAGGAATTATTCCTCTCCTCCTCTACCACCACCAGGTAATGGCTCCTATTCCACAGGGAATTATTCTTCTCCTCCTCTACCACCACCAGGTAATGGCTCCTATTCCACAGGGAATTATTCTTCTCCTCCGCCTTCACCACCACGTAATGGCTCCTATTCCACAGGCAATTATTCTTCTCCTCCTCTACTACCACCAGGTAATGGCTCCTATTCCACAGGGAATTATTCTTCTCCTCCTCTACCACCACCAGGTAATGGCTCCTATTCCGCAGGGAATTATTCCTCTCCTCCGTTACCACCACCAGGTAATGGCTCCTATTCCACAGGGAATTATTCTTCTCCTCCGTCTCCACCACCACAAAATGGCTCCTATTCCACAGGGAATTATTCCTCTCCTCCGTTACCACCACCAGGTAATGGCTCCTATTCCACAGGGAATTATTCTTCTCCTCCGCCTTCACCACCACGTAATGGCTCCTATTCCACAGGCAATTATTCTTCTCCTCCTCTACCACCACCAGGTAATGGCTCCTATTCCACAGGCAATTATTCTTCTCCTCCTCTACCACCACCAGGTAATGGCTCCTATTCCACAGGCAATTATTCTTCTCCTCCTCTACCACCACCAGGTAATGGCTCCTATTCCACAGGCAATTATTCTTCTCCTCCTCTACCACCACCAGGTAATGGCTCCTATTCCACAGGAAATTATTCTTCTCCTCCTCTACCACCACCAGGTAATGGCTCCTATTATAATGGCTCCTATTCCACAGGCAATTATTCTTCTCCTCCGTCTCCGCCACCACGAAATGGCTCCTATTCCACAGGGGATTATTCTTCTCCTCCTATACCACCACCAGGTAATGGCTCCTATTCTACAGGGAATTATTCCTCTCCTCCTTTACCACCACCAGGTAATGGCTCCTATTCCACATGGAATTATTCTTCTCCTCCTCCACCACCACCAGGTAATGGCTCCTATCATAATGGCTCCTATTCCACAGGGAATTATTCTTCTCCTCCTGTACCACCACCAGGTAATGGCTCCTATTCCACAGGGAATTATTCTTCTCCTCCACCTCCACCAGGTAATTGCTCCAATTATAATGGCTCCTATTCCACAGGTAATTATTCTTCTCCTGCAATACCACCATCAGGTAATGGCTCCTATTCCACAGGGAATTATTCCTCTCCTCCGTTACCACCACCAGGTAATGGCTCATATTCCACAGGGAATTATTCTTCTCCTCCTTTACCACCACCAGGTAATGGCTCTTATTCCACAGGGAATTATTCCTCTCCTCCGTTACCACCACCAGGTAATGGCTCCTATTCCACAAGGAATTATTCTTCTCCTCCGTCTCCACCACCAGGTAATGGCTCCTATTCCACAGGGAATTATTCTTCTCCTCCGTTACCACCACCAGGTAATGGCTCCTATTCCACAGAGAATTATTCCTCTCCTCCGTTACCACCACCAGGTAATGGCTCCTATTCCACAGGGAATTATTCTTCTCCTCCGTCTCCACCACCAGGTAATGGCTCTTATTCCACAGGGAATTATTCCTCTCCTCCGTTACCACCACCAGGTAATGGCTCCTATTCCACAAGGAATTATTCTTCTCCTCCGTCTCCACCACCAGGTAATGGCTCCTATTCCACAGGGAATTATTCTTCTCCTCCGTTACCACCACCAGGTAATGGCTCCTATTCCACAGGGAATTATTCTCCTCCTCCGTCTCCACCACCACAAAATGGCTCCTATTCCACAGGGAATTATTCCTCTCCTCCATTACCACCACCAGGTAATGGCTCCTATTCCACAGGGAATGTTTCTTCTCTTCCGCCTCCACCTCCACGTAATGGCTTCTATTCCACAGGAAATTATTCTACTCCTCCACCACCACCACGGAATCGCTCCACTCCGGTGAGTACACATATCGACCTGTAACTCTGAGATCGTTATCGTAATCGTAATCGTAATCTCCAAACTTATAAAGCGCCACTCGAAAGCCAAGCGATGGGCACCAGCCTATTTACGAGCGCTGTGTCTAGTCAGAGGGGTTGTCCAAAAGAGTAGTCCGACGTAGGTCCGAATCCGATTTCCAGAGGATCAGAGGAGCACAGCGAAGTTAAGGTGAGTGTCGTTTAGGCCAAGGATTGGAAGGTTATCGTAATGGTACAGGATCAAGTGAGTCGGGGTAAGAGTTCTTGAAAAGGAGAGACTTTAGTTTCGAGGAGAAGCCTTGGAATTGAGTTTCGAGTAGAAGCCTTGGGATTGATGGATAGAGGAGCCTGAGGCAGATGAGGGTTGCTGATTGGCGATGATGGTGGAGGAGATCTCATTGCTGCTTCTGCTACTACAAACCGTTCTCTACTACAACTACCACCACCACTCTCAACACTACAACTACCACAAAAGACAACTACTCCTAGTAGTTGTTAATAGCCTACTACTAATGCTGTTGCTGCTGCTGTTATTATCATCATCATCTTCATCACGGTCATCATCATCATCATCATCATCATCATCATCATTGTGGTTACACGAGGCTCTCTAAAATTGTTTTATTGCTGAAATGCTAAAATTATCTTTAACCGTCTATAATGATGCTACGTTGTCCTATTAAGAGACATGTCCGAAATTTAATAACAACGGTGCCGTATATCAGTGCAAGATTTGACACAGTAGTAGAGTGGATGATTACTTTCAATTTAGTATATTGGGAACGATGTTCGGATAACAAACGTTCAAGTTATATCCATTCAAATTAGTTGCATTCCTGCTGACCCACCCTGTATATAGCGTCGTTATCATGGCACACGCGGTGTACAGTAAATAGTCTGCCTTACATGAATAGGCTACATAGCTTAACTTCTACTTTCATAACTAGACGTCTATATGTTTTCTTTCATTTGTTAGCTTCCACCATCTCCCAGAAAGGAACCTCCACGGGATGGCTCCGAATACTCACCACCCAGTCACGACAACCTTTTACCACCTGGGAATGGCCCCTCCTTACCACCTTCACGGAATGACTCGCTCCAGTCACCACCAGGGAATTATTCTACTCCGCCGCCACCACCATCACAACTGCCGCGGAATCGCTCCACTCCGGTGAGTGTATACATATCGACCTATTACTCCGAGATCCAATTGCTGTTAATGCTACTACTACCGCTCTCTACTACTGCTACTACCAACACTCCCAACACTACAACTAATACAAAGATAACTACTCGGAGGAGTAGTTAATAGCCTATAACTAATGCTTTTGTTGCTGCTGCTGTTATTATCATCATCATCTTCATCACGGTCATCATCATCATCAACATTGTGGTTACGTGTGGCTCTCTAAAATTGTTTATATTGGTGAAATGCTAAAATCATCTTTAACCTTCTATAACGATGCTACGTTTCATACATGTCATACATGTACGAGATTCACTCGAAAGTTCTTATCCTATACATGTATGTTATCTATCTTCTCAAACTCTCGTGATTATGCAGCCGAAACAATTATTTGTCCAATCTAATCTGATTTAACTTCTATAGCGCCGTTATGATGACTCTCACGGTGCACTAGGGGGCCGTCGATAAATGACGTCACGCACCTAGGGGGTCGGAAATTTGTGACGATGTGTGACATGGGGAGGGGGTCAGCGAAGTGTGACGTCACATCAGGTCTGTGTAATTAAATGTAACAATTAACAACATTTTAAGTTTAAAATAACAGCACTAATTTTGAGTATTAAAATTTTCATAATTTTTTGATTATTTTAATGTATACGGGCACCATTATTAATAATTTTTCTAATTATTTAAATATTTTTCACCATCAGATTTTTAAATAGTTATTACAATGACAATAAATGGGATTTGAAACATGTTTTATTATCATGTTTGAACATTTTGTTTTAGGGAAGGATCAGAGCTATGTGACGTAATTTTTCAGGGGGGTGTGACTTTTTGTGACGAAGTGTGACATGGAGGAGTGGGGGTCAAAAATCGGCCAAAATAGCGTGACGTCATTTATGGACGGCCCCTAGTCTGCCTTACATGAATGACATCTACTCTCATAACTAAACGTTTATATGTTTTCTTTCATTTGTTAGCCTCCATCACCTTCCAGGAAGGAACCACAAGGAAAACAAGGAGGACGCAGACGAAGGGCAATCGGCGGAGGTGGGTTGACGAGGGAGGGCAATTGGAGACCCCAACCAAGAGACGACCACACCAAAGGAACGCCTCCTAATGAGCAAAGAGGCCGCAAGAATGACGGTCCTGGCCGTGGTAGAGGACCAAGACCATAGAGGATGAAGACCATAGATGAAACGAAAGATCGCAACCATAGTGACCGGAAATACATCCGTAGAGCTTCAACTGAACCGAGAGACGCTGAAACGTAGTTTTTCAGAATAGACAAACAGTTTAGATATGCAAAACGTCGAACTCTTATTTAGTCCTGAATAAGATAATTATTTAGCCTACTCACTCCATTTTCGTTGGTCCCATAGCTGTCAGGCATGTTGCCACTTGTGGCAACTCCGTCCAGTCCAATGTGTAACCAACTAAAGAGAATGTGTACAGAATATGCTTTTCAGATGCGAACAAAGATTACTTACTTAACTGCTACCTGTAAGACTTAATCTAAAAGTTACTTAAGTGCTTACTTTCTAACTTCCTGTCTCGTTATTTCTCTCAGGTTCTATAAATTACTTGAATTTAACTCACTTCTAACATTTTGCTGTGATTGAGATTACATTTCGTCAGCTTTTTAGTCGTAGGCTATTAACTAAACAGTCGTTAGTCGTAAATATGAACTTGTAAAAAGGGATAGATGCTAGCAGACCGTTAGGCTTTCAACTTCAGGGCGTTTGTTGATGCCCATGCATCTCATGTCACTGATAGTATTGTAACTTTAGATCCAGCTTATGTTTTTATACGCACAATAAAGGAAAAGAACTCTTAGACTGTGCTCAGTTTATTGTCTTAATTTCCTGTTTACGGCTCTGATACTGGGACACGAAAGGACCATTCCGACTGCACATGCGTCTTTTACCCAAAAGATAGGTTGATTTCAAAATCTAGGCTGGCTTAGATCTTCGTAGTCTGGTTGCTCTAATCTGGCAGACAAAAGGATCTAGTGGATTATTGCTTAGAAGATATAAACGGGCATTATGTTAATGTCCAAGTGCACACATGCATAAATACATAGTGCACTTATGCGTACATAAATACATACATGCATGAATACATACATGCAAACATAATCAATCAATCAATCCTTTTATTGTTTCCTGAGAATAGTTTACAAGTAGTGATCCAGAATAATCATAATCACCGATCAAAAGTTTGGAAATTTTAAACAGAAAACAGGCAGATCACATGATTGTCTTTTTAACGTTTGAGGGAAACAATCGGGTACCCAGAAGGGACTGAAGTCTCGCTTAGTTAGGGATACCCGTGTACCATGTATAATATATACGCATAGACTCATGCATATGTACATGCATACATACATGTATACATAGATGTATTTACATAAAATACACATCATCCAGAGGTCTAGCTTACATGCATGAATACATACATGCCATAGTCTGGGTTTAATAAGATCTGACAAACAAGCTTCCTAATGGCTGAATCTCCTATATTTATTGACGCTAAGGCTGCGTGCCGGACTTGTTGGTCAGTTTTGCATAGAATTTGTACGTTTAGAAGATATTTTGTCATGTTAGCCTACGTAACTGCATCAGGCCCATCCTTCTCATGTGTGGTCAAGTCTGAAACATACGGACCCTGTACGTCTCTCCCCTCTATCGACACAACTTGTTCCAGAGACTCTGAACACCCATGCCATCTCTCAACTGTCGACGAGAATCCGTTGGTTGGCTGTACGTGTGTGCGTGGGCCCACCATTGGTGACTCGTTCTAGTTTTTGGGCATTGTTTGCTAACAGATGATATAGGCTGGGTTCAAATGACACTTAACATTATTTAGGCACTGCCGCGCATAGAGCGCCACTGATTTGTTTGCACTCACCTCAGCGCTGTATAAATGACCGATTACGATTACGATCATAAAAAAATCAAAATCAATAAGCGTAAGGATTGTCGCAGCTCAACAACTAACAATTAGGGTTCCATGTTTTATATTGATCTATATATCATAGCGGAACTGAGCGGTTTCAGCAACTAGCAATAGCCTGCAGCTTGCTCAATATTATTATGTCGTGGAGACTCAAATTATGGAGAGAGACACCACAACGCCGCATGCGTTAAAATAGCTGATGTCAAACCATGCAATTTACTGTCTAGATCTATAGCCTGCATGCGATTTAATCTCCATTGGATTCCAGTTGCTGATCGCGTACAATTAAAGATAGCTACGCTGCTTTGGTAGGCTATGACTGGCACTGCTCCGGACTACATTGCCGAACTTTGCCTTCCAGTTGGCACTCAAACTGGTCGGCGGGCACTCTGGTCTGCCTCGCGAAACGACTTGATTGTACCTTCGTTTCGATCCACCACCTGTGTTCGTTGGGACTTCTCGGTTGCGGCAAGGCGGATCTGGAATGCTCGTCCACCCTATGTTCGTGCCACTAATGCTGGATGTTATTATTATTATTTTCGTTTATTGGTAACAACAAAAAACTGACAGTCACACCGCTATCAGGTAGGCTATTGAGATTAAACAAGAGTTACGAGTGAAATGCTAGGCAATATTAATCCATGAAACGAAGAGCTCATATTAGAGCGACAATAAGGCGAGAAATTGTTATCAACTATGTCCATGCCTGATGAATTATTTAGTTAGGATTGGTGGACAGAGGATGGCTTTCTATACAAGACTCGTGAGATGAAATGTTTATCATCTTTAGTAGGTAACATAAAGTTGTGAGGGCGTGGCCTCATTTTGTAATGACGATCGACAATCGGAGAAAAAGCGGCCGAAGACCATGGAAGTCGTTTCTGGAGACAGCGGCCAGGAGGCGGGCATCGGGCTGGTCCGCCATCACGGCAGCAGTTGACGAATCTTCTTTCAGGTACCCTGATCGGCGGACCCTTGCCAAAAGACGCTCGATCCTGGCCCGGTCCGCGGCGGTGGCTTAGCCCCACCAGGCTGGGGCTGCGTACATCATCCTGGAGACTGTAGTAGCTCTGGTCACAACATGTAGGGCCTCCGATGGTAGTCCATGTGCTCTCAACGTTCTCAAGGCATGAAGAGACCCGGCACAGGAGGCAAGTGTGGCGTCTACATGAGTGGATGAGTGGATGAGTGGATGTGGCTATATGATTTTTCTATAGACTCTTAAAGAAGCACTTTTTCAGCTGTTCGATAGCCACGTGTTGAGCGCTTCTGAGAGACTCTTAAGTGGCGCTTTATAAATGTCTTGTTAGGCCTACATTAGGCCTACGTTAAGTTACCTGCTGTCAATTCTTTAAAAGTCTTTCGGATCTAAACTTAAAGAGTAGTCTCAGCGGACTTATCCACCGTAGCCTGCCTTCCGGTTTCTCTGACCCCAAAAGTATTTCTACCAAACTAGTAGCAGTAGTTTCAGTTTAACGACACTGTGTGATAGCAAAGATCATTAGCGTCGTCCTCCTCCTTTATCCAGCCTTGGGACTGGCACTGCCAGGGTACAAGCAGTGGCGGAGTAAAACTTTTCCAACAGATTATGATTTTGACTAGGCCTACAATGTCAAATGAAGTTATGTGCATCAATTTATGCATTGGCATTATTATAAAGACGCTATAGAAGTCGGTAGACTATATTAGATTAGAACCGATAATATAGTATTACACAGTAGGTCTACAGAGGTCGTCTTGACGAGAACATCATAAATGTATCATGAACAACAATGACTTATAATCGTCACGAGATGATTTGTAACTACGCGTAGAAGGTGTATGTGTATTCGTTTATTTTGCAAAACAGGCTGACACACCGCAACCTGGAACATAAAGACTGAGTATTATACTGTGGAAGAAAATGGAGGGGTGCGAACACCAGCAGTTCTTGCAAATCCATTATATTTGGTAGGGCGTCACAAAACAAGCCAAAAGACAGAGTCGGAAGCGGAATCAAAATGTAACTGTAGCTGTGATTGCAAGTGATTATTTATATAGCGCCTCTTCCAGAAAACTCATCAAAAGTAAGTAAGTAAGAATGTTCTTTATTAAACGCAAGCAAACGCTCAGCGCTTTACATACAAAGTCAGAAATAATTTATGTACAAAGAAAACGACAATTAGAGGAAAATTAAGTCAACTAGAAAACATATGTCTAACTGTACAACATCCTAGCTAAGCCACGCCTGGTAAGGGAATCAAATCTAGGGAGAACACGGTTATGTGAGCGTGGGCGCAGGTCATGACCAGTGCAATTGACAGGGGGAGAAGGTCGTGGAGGGTGTGGCTAGTATTTGTTAAGATGTTTCTAAAGAGGTCTATATCAGCTTTTTCCAAAGCTCCTCAAAGGTGGGGAAAGATTTAGGTAGGAAACCAAGGTGCTCCCGACCTGGTTACACAAGACCACGGTCGAACAGAATGGTCTTCAACCGCTTTCGAAATAGAGGCATGGAAAGTAGACGAATCTCATGTCGCAGATTGCACGGAACTTGTTCCAGAATGAGGGACTGACCACTGCATAGCTTCTATGTTGCGTATTGAAGGTACGCGACGGGAGAACAGCCAGATTATCATGGCAATACCATAGTCTACCTTAGTGCAAATGAATGCATGCATCAGGGTAGAAGAAGCTTTATCTGACAGCGAGTGGTGTGAACTACGGATCTGGCACAGATGACAAAACTTAAAAGCATGATCTGGCGCAGATGATAAAAGCAAGTTCGATATACTGGCTTCTCATGCTCAGATAAGGTCAATTCCTGGTCGAGTATAATAACGAAGTAGCGACCCGAAGCACAGAAGGCGGCACGTGGAAGGCAAAGCTGCAAGTCATACCAGTCTATCTTTTGAAGCTGCGACGGTTAATTGGTTAACAAGCTAAATGTAGATCAGTGGAGGTTTCCGAGGTTGAGCCGCAGGCGGTTGAATATAATCCATGCGCAAAAGGACCTCGGATGTCTTAACCAATTTCTCAGCTTAGAGAACAGCCTTTTTGTACACCTACTGTTTTTCTGGAACATGTTTCTGGTTAGATAGGGCGTCAGAGACATCTGTTCCATCCTTACATGATGCCTCAAAGTTTTGAATAAGAATACGCCAGCGCCCATCATCACAGATTATGACTACCAAGTGATTCTCCATTAACGGCTATTTCTCTGACTGCATGCGCAAGCAACTTCGTAAACGTAATCGCAAACTCCGAATTTCTAAAGCGCTACTCGGAAGCTAAGCGCAAGGCATCAACTTATTCACGGACGCTGTCATTTCAGTGGTAGAAGATTCTCTGGGCAACCCGTTCAGAGATTAAAGCGAAGATTCGTGTTCATTTGTTAGAGAGACCAGAAAGAAAAACCAGAGAAGCTCCGAAGGCGAGTTTTGTTAGGGACGAGAAATGTTGCTTTGTAACGAGAAAAATTAAATAGCAGAAGACTAGTCTCATAAGCTAGCCCCCTAAAGGTAGCCATAGGTAAGAAGGTCCAGTGCCAGATGGCTGCTCGGATGCAAAGTTTTCTACCGTCTGAAAGGAACTGCCACGGTGTCGAAGTGCGTGAGTTCCGACCCTAGTCGCCTGTCGTTATTCCTCTTCTTCGACTCTACTGCGACCAGGAACTTTGAATAACGTACGTACAAACCATCAGCTCTGGATGATAATCCGTTGACTGGGCTGTCCGTGTTTGCGGGACCTTGCCAGTGGTGACTCTTCCAGTCTTCTGTTATTCGAGATGTGTTCGTTTTCGACTCTCTGGTCATATTGACTCTAACATCATTTAGAATACCGCAGGGAGCGCCTCTGAGTAGGATTCTTGAAGGGACGCTATATAAATTTTTGGAATGAATGAATGGAGTGAATCCATCCATCCTACCATCAATTGATCCATCCACAGAATAGAATGAATAAATTAGCCTATGCTATGGAGATATCTCTTGTCGCACTATTCATATCTTCTGTCACGATTCTCCATTCATCTGGAATTCTTCTCAAGACACTTGCGGCATTTTTGCCGCAAATAGCCGACTAATCGTATGAGCAGTTGTGCACAGGGCGCGACCCCCATAGGCCTATACGTACAGATTGTTCAAGTAGGTTACGCAATAAGCCTTGGTGCAAACAGTTATGGATCGCTGAGCAGTTATCCCTATCCTGCAAAGTTCATTCTTTGGATTTTATACGAGACATAATCGCCACACGTGACCATGAGTAAGATGTCCGATCTATGCGGTTTGTTGTTAATGACGCCACGCCCGAAGCGTGCAGCTTTCAGAATACAGTTCTGGTTGAGATGCGATATCGATGACGCATTCAACGGTAAAGAAGATGTCCATCGCACGATGTAGATGAATCACGACTTAGGTTCTGCTTCTCTATAAGAAGCGGAGCGAGAAAGTCATTCGGAGCAGATGACGACTTGAGCGATCGACAACGACTTCGATCTGGTAGCACACATCATCAACCGACTTGGAAAACTTGGGTTTCTTTCTGTTGTGGAGAGCAGAACATTAATATATTAGTAAGTGGAGTTTTCTTCTCGTATTTTGTAATAATCTTATTTTCATCATCATCATCATCATCATCATCATCATCATCATCATCATCATCATCATCATCATCATCATCATCATCATCATCATCATCATCATCATCATCATCATCATCATCATCTTCTTCTTCTTCTTCTTCTTCTTCTTCTTCTTCTTCTTCTTCAACATCGTAATTATTATTATTAGGCATTTATTAAACGCATGCACTATCAAATGGTCAAGCACTAATCGATGGTGCTGAGTGAATGACATGCTTCAGGTTCCTTCACAGTTATCGTCTTATTGGGGTTCGAACCCGTACTCTCTATGATACAAGGCAAGCGGTCGAACCAATCGGCTACTGTGTACCACTGAAATGTTCCTGAGAACCACTGTTGACACACTAAAAATGATTTCGTGCCTTATTTTCGATGATTCGAATAATATTGCATGCCTAGCGATAAAAATAATTTTGCAAGTCGCAACCCACAAGCAACAGTTTGCGAAGCACGCGGCAAATGCAAACAGCTCCACGCTTGTCCCTGAAGGCTATGGTCACATAGCTTGTTTAGGTGAGCTAAACATGTAAATTGCTTGAAGAAGATTAATCTTTGCTAATAGGTCAAGTGTGTTAAAGTATTAGCTTAATTGTGTCTTAGGTCTTTCGATTCGTAAGCGATGATGAAATTCTTCGTCACTTCAGCGGTTCTGCTCAGCGTGTGCATTGTTCTTTGCACTGCATTGCCAAAGAGTCCCGGAGAAAGAGCACCACCACTCCAGGGACCACCACCCAGTGACTACTACCCCTCACCACGACGGGATGACACCGATTACCCACAACCACCATCCAGTGAAGACTACCCTTCACCACCGCGGGATGACACCGATTCCAAACCACCAATCAGTTACGACTACCTTTTACCATATGGGAACAACTCTGCCATGCCACCTTCACGGAATGACTCCTTCTGGCAACCACAAGCAAATTATTCTACTCCTTCACCACTACCACCAGGTAATGGCTCCTATTCCACAGGGAATTATTCAACTCCTCCGCCTTCACCACCACGTAATGGCTCCTATTCCACAGGGAATTATTCTTCTCCTCCGCCTCCACCACCACGTAATGGCTCCTATTCCACAGGGAGTTATTCTTCTCCTCCTCTACCACCACCAGGTAATGGCTCCTATTATAATGGCTCTTATTCCGCAGGGAATTATTCTTCTCCTCCGCCTCCACCACCACGTAATGGCTCCTATTCCACAGGCAATTATTCTACTCCTCCGCCTCCACCACCAGGTAATGGCTCCTATTCCACAGGCAATTATTCTACTCCTCCGCCTCCACCACCAGGTAATGGCTCTTATTCCACAGGGAATTATTCTACTCCTCCGCCTCCACCACCACCACGGAATGGCTCCTATTCCACGGGGAATTATTCTTCTCCTCCTCTACCACCACCAGGTAATGGCTCCTATTATAATGGCTCCTATTCCACAGGGAATTATTCTTCTCCTCCACCACCACCAGGTAATGGCTCCTATTCCACAGGGAATTATTCTTCTCCTCCGCCTCCACCACCACGTAATGGCTCATATTCCACAGGGAATTATTCTACTCCTCCGCCTCCACCACCAGGTAATGGCTCCTATTCCACAAGGAATTATTCTTCTCCTCCACCACCCCCAGGTAATGGCTCCTATTCCACAGGGAATTATTCTTCTCCTCCACCACCACCACGTAATGGCTCCTATTCCCAAACAGGGAATTATTCTTCTCCTCTACCTCCACCGCCATATAATGGTTCCTATTCCACAGGGAATGTTTCTTCTCTTCCGCCTCCACCTCCACGTAATGAATCCTATTCCCCAGGAAATTATTCTACTCCTCCACCACAACAACCACGGAATCGCTCCACTCCGGTGAGTAAACATATCAACCTTTTACTCTGAGATCGTAATTGTAATCGTAATTGTAATCTCCAAACATCCAAAGCGCCACTCGAAAGCCAAGCTTATTCACGAGCGCTGCATCTAGTCAGAGGGGTTGTCCAAAAGAGTAGTCCGAGGGAGGTCCGAGTCCGGTTTCCAGAGGATGAGATGGGGCAGAGCAGATGTTAAGGTGAGTGTCGTTTAGGCCGAGCATTGGAAGGTACAGGATCAAGTGAGTCGGGGTAAGAGTTCTTGAAAAGGAGAGACTTTAGTTTCGAGTGGAAGCCTTGGAATTGATGGATAGAGGAGCCTGAGGCAGATGAGGGTGGGTGATTGGCGATGATGGTGGAGGAGATCCCATGCATTGCTGGTTTTGCTACTGCAAACCGCTCTCTACTACAACTACCACCACCACTCCCAACACTACAACTACCACAAAAGACAACTACTCCTAGTAGTTGTTAATAGCCTACTACTAATGCTGTTGTTGTTACTGTCATTATCATCATCTTTATCACGATTATCAGCATCATTATGGTTACGTGTGGCTAGTCTGCCTTGCATGCATGCATAGCTTGAATTCTACTTTCTTAATCAAATCAAATCAAATCGTTCTTTATAGTTTCTCAATTTTAGTTACAGTCTTTGAGAACATCACAATTGAAAACAAACAATTATTAAAAAGTAGGTACAAATTAGTTGGGTAGAGAAACAAAGAAATATCCAAAAGGGACCTGAGTCCCGCTAGGTACTACACGTTTATATGTTTTCTTTCATTTGTTAGCTTCCACCATCTCCCAGAAAGGAACCTCCACGGGATGGCTCCGATTCCCAACCACCCAGTCACGACAAACTTTTACCACCTGGGAATGGCCCCTCCTTACCACCTTCACGGAATGACTCGCTCCAGTCACCACCAGGGAATTATTCTACTCCGCCGCCACCACCACCACCACAACCACGGAATCGCTCCACTCCGGTGAGTGTATACATATCGACCTATTACTCCGAGATCCAATTGCTGTTAATGCTACTACTACCGCTCTCTACGACTGCAACTACCAACACTCCCAACACTACAAACTAGCACAAAGACAACTACTCGTAGTAGTAGTTAATAGCCTACTACTAATGCTGTTTCTGCTGCTGTTATCATCATCATCATCATCATCATCATCATCATCATCAGCATCATCAGCATCAGCATCAGCATCATCTTCATCATCATCATCATCATCATAATCATCATCATCGTCGTCGTCGTCATCATCATCATCATCATCATCATCTTCATCACGGTCATCATCATCATCATCATCATCATCATCATCGTGGTTACGTGTGGCTCTTTAAATTTGTTTATTGGTGAAATGCTAAAATCATCTTTAACCTTCTATAACGATGCTACTACGTCATCCTATTAAGAGACACGTACGAGATTCATTCGAGAGCTCTTATGCCATCTCCTATCTATCTTCTCAAAGGCTTTAAAATTCTCATGATTATGCAGCCGAAACAATTATTTGTCCAATCTAATCTGATCTAACTTCTATAACGCCGTTATAATGAGTCTCACGGTTCACTAGTCTGCCTTACATGCATGCACAGCTTGACTTCTGCTTTCATAACTTAACGTTTATATGTTTCTTTCATTTCTTAGACTCCATCACCTTCCAGGAAGGAATTACGCGGTGGACGCAGACGAAGGGCAATCGGCGGAGTTGGGTCGCCGAGGGAGGGCAATTGGAGACCCCAACCAAGAGACGACCACACCGAAGGACCTCCTCCCAACGAGCCAAGAGGCCGCAAGAATTACGGTCCTGGCCGTGGTAGAGGACCAAGACCATAGAGTATGAAGACCACAGATGAAACGAAAGATCGCAACCATACTGACCGGAAATACATCCGTAGAGCTTCAACTGAACCGAAAGACGCTGAAACTTTAATTGTTTAGAATAGACAAACAGTTTAGATATGCAAAACGTCGAACTCTTATTTAGTCCTGAATAAGATAATAATTTAGCCAACTCACTCCACTTTCGTTGGTCCCATAGCTGTTCGGCATTTTGCCACTGGTGGCAACTCCGTCTAGTTCAATGTGTGCCCAACTAAAGTGAATGTGTCAAGGGTATGCTTTGCTTTTCAGATGCGTACAAAGATTACTGACTGCTACGTGTAAGATTTAATCTAAAACTTACTTAAGTGCTTACTTTCTAACTTCCTGTCTTTGCTATTTCTCTAATGCTCTACAAATTACTAGAATTTACGCATTTCTAACATTTCGCACTTACTGAACTTACATGTAGGCCCTACATTTCGTCAGCTTTTTAGTCGTAATAACTAAAAAGTAGTTAGCCATAAATATGAACTTGTAAAAAGGCATAGATGCTTACAGAGCGTTAGGCTTCCCAACTTTGGGCGTTTGTTGATGCCTATTCATATCTCATGTCACTGATAGTACGGTAACTTTAGATCCAGCTTATGTTTTTACGCACAATAAAAGAAAAGAACTCTTATACTGTGCTCAGTTTATTGTCTTAATGATTCATTCATTCATTGCGAGAATTTGATTCAATTTGTATAGCGCCTCTTCAATGGGACTACTCAGAGGCGCTCCCAACTCCAGCGCGGCCAAATAAACCTGTCTTAAGATGAGAGAGGAAGGTCTGAGAAGGGGTTCTAGAAAGGGAGCGGAGCTCCAAGGGGGGCCATTCCAGATCGAGGGCCTACCACCAAAAAGGCACGGCTCTGCGTAGAGGAGGTGCGAGCAAAAGGAATAGAGGGAAGACCGTGTTCAACCAAACGGAGGGAGCGCGAGACCCGCGCACGAAGAGTGATGACGACGACGACGACCACGACGACGATGATGATGACAACAATGACGATGATAATGGTGCTCACGATGATGGTGATAATTGGTAATTGTTTGAGTCTTGAGGGCTCAAACGAAGGCCCTCTGAGAAAGTGTTAATGGGCATTGTTTCTTCTTGGTATGAAAAGCAGAGCACGATACCGTCCAGTCTATAAAGTGGGAGTACAGGTGCTCTCGTAGTCCCATAAATTACACCTATGCATGTACTTTGTACCCATCCCTCCTTTGTCCTCATTGGTCATTATCCTCTCCATCCGCCTTATCGGACGTCCGCATTCTAAGGCCTAGATTAGGCTAGGCTACAATGTTAGCCTTACTGGACTAAAATATGCTACGGGTGGGATATGCCGTGACACTGCCTCATCCAACAGAGAGACTCTAATTAAACAATAAGAGAATGTATGCTGTTTGACTGAACTTCACTGAAGGGTTGTGTTACGGCGAAGCAAGTTATGCTGAAATGACAAATTGACCATGTACCACGTTTAGATGCGGATGTCCGTATTGGGCATAACCTCCTTCCCTCGTCTGCATTAGGCTAGGTGTCTTCTCTGTATCCGTATCTTTGTTAATGCATTGTACGGTATTTTGTACCATTGAACCAGTTAGAATATTTATAGGCCTACTGCTTAGTCAAGTGTAGTCAAGTCAGAGATTGTTATTGTATTTACTGTCTATTGATGAGAAATGCCAGTACCACCAGCCTACAGTTGACTTGTACTACTGACTGTAACATCTTTCGCCATCACTCAACTTAGTTGGTAATTAAGGAGCCCTAATTAGTGGGACCTCTTTAGGTCCTCCTTTTGTCCCCAACGAAGAACTTTTTCTGTTTCTTAAAAAAAGCAATTACTAGGTTTGTAACAGTGGCGTAACAAAGGGTTTCAGGGCCCAGGGACAAGGGTTGATGACTGCGCCCCTTTTCATTTTCTTGTTGACTTTTAATCGTTCTTGTCATAGTACTGCGTAACACTGAAAGCTAATTTTGCGCCCCACTGGTGCTGCGCCCGGGGGCGGCTGCCCCTTATGCCCCCCTTCGTTACGCCACTGGTTTGCAATGTTCTTTTATGGGACCAATAAAGTATTGATCGATTGACTGACTGACCTTTCCGATCATCCCTAATATATAGGCTAAATAACGTTCTCTTAACATTATAGAAGTGTAGGTTATAAATAGCGCATTATGACGTGGTGGAGGCTTGATACAATGAGCAATGAAGCATGGCTGAGCCCTGTTAGTTCTTGAACCGGTAACTTTCGGTTGACTACGTCGTCGCATTGTGTCCATTGTCGACGCAACCATTCATCTCTTCGAGTTCTGTAGAGGCCTGTACAACGCTGTACGACTGCAGTTTGAAAGGCTAAAAAGGTTTTCCGTTTTCTGATGATACACGACCTATGCCTCAACCTTGGGAACACGCTATGATATCGTCCATTACGCAAAGGAGAATCTAAGGGTAAAGCCAAGTGCGTGTGTAGTAAAGGCAAGTATCCAAAGTATTCAAAGGTACATGTAGGTCCTGTTTTGCTCATGTTCCCGATGAAATCTCGAGAATATGATTAGGCATACAATTATGCACATGTGTGGCACGCGTTTGAACAATTTAGAGCAGTTTAGGGTCGAAGTTCTATAACTGGCGGCTTCGGAGTATTTGTAGGCTACCTTGATCCATCTTTTCGGAATCTGCTACCTGGACAAGTTTGGAACGGTTATTGAATCTATCTGAGACGAGTCAACCCCATGCAGTGTGATTCTCCTTACATATTTTATTTTAGTTATAGTTACAGTTATAGTTAATGGTTTTTATTTTAGTTATAGTTATAGTTATAGTTAGTATTATTTTTTAGTTATAGTTATAGTTATAGTTAATGGATTTTTATTTTAGTTAATTTTAGTTACTACTTAATTACAATAAGTAAGGCTATAAGCAAAATTGTGCGTACTAACACGCTGTTTCATAGTTTGCTCAGAGCAATGAAAGCCTTTGAAGCATGGGTGCATTCAGCTTCAAGAATACGCGAGTGTCCAAAGTAACTGACAAATTGCATGATAAAAATATCGCATTTTTCGTTCTCATTTATGTCGACTCGTCCATATTGCACTTCCTATTTTTATTTTTTGTATTAACGAAAATAAATATGAATTTTCGTTAGTGTTATTTTCGTTATAGTTATAGTTATAGTTAATTATATTTTTTAGTTATAGTTATAGTTATCGTTAACGAAATCATTTTATTTTCGTTAACGAACATTTTCGTTATCGTTATCGTTAACGAGAATCACACTGACCCCATGCAGAACTTCTAGCGCTAACTCTGGAGGGGCGTAATGCGTAGGCGCCGACTTTTGCTTTTGTCTCTGGGTACATCCATGGGTTCTACCCCGGGAAATTTTTTTACATTCTACATTGTTCGGAGAAAGAAAATTGTTTTCTTGTCAAGGTTACGTGGCTAGAAAAAGTATTTGAAACTCACGTGACAGTGTTATTATTTATTTATTATTTCTGTACGCCGTAGGCCTACGGGCTGTGAGATCATGCAATGCTGGGTATTTGTGAAAAATTTGAATTTAAGGTCCAAATTCTTCTGGTTGCGACGCACCCACTGAACTTTCTCTCTGGGTGCATTCATACCCAAGGCTCCCAGAGAGTCGGCGCCTATGCCTTTATGCAACCTAATGCCTTATTCCACCGTCCTGCCTATAATATTAGGGCCTATAGGGACGTAGCTTTCGCCGTCTCATCTCGATCCAGTGCTTGCTACATTCCGGAGCAGCTCAGATGATCAAATGAATAATGAAATCATGTGAGCTGATGCTCCTCACTCGAACGACCTTTTCCTTAGTTGATTAATTCGTCGGATATAACAGTAAACTCCGATTTCCTAGAGCGCCAATTGAAAGCTATGCGCAGGGCACATATTCACGAGCGCTCCGAATTAGGCTTCTGCTCTGCCAGCATGTCCATGGGCATTAGATGGGACTCGTATGGGCTTTACATGGCCCCCGAATAGAATATTTAATATGGGCCCTGTTACAGGTCCATGTGGGCAAGCTGAGACGGTGATTCCGAAGCATAAGATCTTTGTGTCATGAACAGCTCCAGATCTCCAGAGAACGCACATCGATGCACGATATCCACTCTGGTTAAAATATACGGAAGACGATTTTCCAATTCGATCCGAAGCCTAGACATATGATAGCCCACATGTAGCTCCTAACTAATGAACTCCCCGACAACAGCTAGGCCCTATAGATCGATCAGCGCTCTTCCTCTTTCATCTGTCCTATACTATTCCTACAATCCAATCCAGCTCCGGATTTTCAAAAATCCTGAGACGCAGTTCTACATTAATCTCTCGATAGTCGAATGGTAACACGCTGGCACGAAGAACAGAAGGGCGGATGTTCGATACCCGCTAGCCCCATATAGTTGACTCGGCCTTCAACTCCCTATGGGGCGACTGTAAATTTGTAAAATGAGCAACAGGGCGGATTGGCGCTTTGCCGGCTGCCAGAGTTAAATTCGACTCATGTTACATTTGTTTATTATCTGTTACTACTAGGCCTATATCATGTAATTCAAATGCGTAGCCTACTTGTCAGTTAGTTTGAATTAATAAACGAATAGGCTACTAGTATAGGCTACTTATCTTCGTATCGTTATCACTGCAAACATCACACAAACGTGTCGGCGCCAGTTAAGCATAGCCTACTTGTCAAGCAGTATAGCGCCTGCATTGGCTAACAGATCCTGACCCTTGAAAATACACTGGAAGCTCCTGGCGTTCCATAGCAACATCCTATTGAACAACAAACAATTATAACGACTAATACGTACACTGATAACATATCATTTTCATCAGTTTCTGACGCCTGCCATAAATTGTCGGTGGCAGTGGCGGCGCCAGGGGGGATAGGGGAGCTTAGCAGTTAGGGGGGCTCAGCCAGTCAGCCTCCCCAAAAAGTGGGAAATCACTGCAAATCACAGAGAGGAGGGGACAAAAAAGAAGGGCTTGGAGCTTTAGGCCCCCCAAACCTGAAATCCTGGCGCCTCCACTGGTTGGTGGTGGCCACGAATAAGATTATCTTCATTGTCCGCGGTCATAGGCCTAGGCCCCTATGCCGAGTCCAGACTCTTCTTAAAGCAGAGGTGGGAAATATAGGGCCCGCGGGGACCTTTTATCCGTGTTATGTATTTTTAAAATTGAATAAACTTAAAACATTTTAAATTGTATTGTAGGACTGTTAGTGGTCTTAGGATAATTAGACTTTCATCATAAAAACTATCGTCATTTATTTTAACGGTTATTCTGCTATATTTAGCTTGACTAACATTAATAATTATCGTCTCACTTTCTGGGGCAAATGAATCTGCAATAATTAGGCCGCGATTGGCATACGACCTCTGAGCTGCCCATAAATCTTTAATAGGGCGGACCTCTAGCTGTTAACAGAAGTTGCCAATGCCTAGATCTATACACTTTCACAAATGCTCTCTTTCTTGGGAGTCACTCATATCGAAGATGATGGCCTCCAAGTTATGCACATTTCGCGATGCAAAGCAATCCATATCGATTTCACATAGGCCTAACGAACCCGGGTTCGAACCTGGGTCTCAATGTTGAAAAGCCAGCGCATTAAACTATCGGCCATCCGGCAACAAACATTTAGAAAATAAGTAAGTGATACACCAATCTCTGGCCCAACCTCTATAAAGCTACTGCCATTTTACATACACTATCTTACAGTATTGTAATTTGTCTATTATTGGCCTCAATCGTCGACTGTTCTGTAGAATTCGGGGATACCTCAAGCGTATGTAGGCTACGCAGATGGGGTGTAAGAAGTACAAGTACGTACAGGAAGGGGAGGGGCCGATTGTTTCTGGTTATAGGCAGAGGCGCAACAACGGTCCAGAAGTTGGGGGGACCTACTAGAATGTCTGAGGGGGGATTGCGAGCGCCGAAGGCGCGAAGCTGCGATTGCCGAAGGCAAGAAGCCCCTAACGACTAGGGGGTATGGGGGAGCGTCGTAAGCTCCCCATCGGGGTCTGGGGCGGAGCCCCAGAAGCCGACGCAATTTTGAGCATTTCATGCCAAATGCAGTACATTTTGGGCTCTAATTTACCTCAAATTTTTCACCGATGATTTCGATATAAAAGTACCTAAAGTCCTAAACCATCTAGATATGTGAAAAAACATGACTTTATTATATGAATAAACTGAGATTTTAGGTTTTAGAAGAATACCACTTGCAGTCTCAGAAGTAAAATTGAAATGTCCTCCTAGGCTTCTACCGCGAGCCTTAGTCGAATTTTAAAGCGTGATAAGTAGGCTAAAGGTTTAGAGTGAAATTATACAGCAACATTCTGCACTGAATTCTTATAGGCTCAGTTGAGTTTAACGGCTTTAGCCTTACTCTGTATTCTATCGGTCAGGTCCAGCGATTTGTTAGGGGACGGACCTACTAGAACGTTCGAGTGGGGGAAATTGCGAGTGCGGAAGGTGCACGTACAGCTGCGATTGCGGAAAGCAAGAAGCCCTAACGACTATAGGGATACGGGGGAGCGTCGTAAGCTCCGCCAACGGGGTCTGGGGCTCTTGTTTACCTCAAAATTTTCAAAAGTTGGGGGACCGTCCCAGCCTGCCCGAAAGTTGGGGGGAACGCGTCCCACGGGTCCCATAGGGTGGTTGCGCCTATAGTTATAGGCCTACTAAATGGATGGCCCTGACCCCGGCTTCAAGGTCTTTGGACTGAGAATGACAACAGCTTGAAATCCAGCCCTCATATCTCTGGCACAAATAATTTTATCTCCTGTCCGTAATAACAGACAGGCTGAAAACTAAACATAGCCTCATAATAATTATGTAATAACAGACAGGCTCTAACCTAGACATAGCCTAATAATATTTATGTTCCATGTCATGGCTTAAAATTATTATTGCTAGTTTATGATGTCGAAAAATCATATCCCAGGCCCAAAGATAGCCTATAATTATTGTCTGTAGTAGCATAGCTTGAAAATAAAGACATATCCTCATAATAATTATACTGTATCTTCTTATTATAGCTGAAAATGATTAAACCTATAGAAACTGTGGAAAAATTTCAAATGACCGTCGTTCTACAGTTGAAGACATGGCTAGAACAGGATATCGAACATCTTAACACTTTAACGACACGAGTACTAAAAGCGACTGGGAAACCAATGCCGCTCATTGTTAAAGCGTTAATGCATGTCAAGAGTTAACCTACCTAACCTAAATGAAAATCAAACCAAACTCATTATATTAAACGCTTTCATTAGCAAAATACTTCAGAGTCACCATCCTGACTTGAACAACAACAGCCATTTCCTTCAAAAACAGAACCACTCAACAAAGCCCAGCTACATGGAATTTAAAAAGCACTGCACAGAAATGTTTAACAGGCGTCTCGTGCATTTTGGCTTAATCCGTTAAAAGCAGAATTAATAAACTTGTGGCTCAGAATTTGAAGCCATGCCACTCTGCAGGATTGACAAGACGAAAACAAACACGAATTAGGCTGTTCACCAACGTCAGATCGAAAGGACTTCGAGTGCGACTCGGTTTTGCTCGGTTTATAACGGCAAACGCACAAGTTATTGCTCTTGAAACTGTGAAGTCCACTAAGAAAGCACGTACTAGTCTGCTTTCTGCAAAATTATGCAGTATTCCTGCTATAAAAATGCGCGAAAATATTGAGCGTGGCAACAGCAACGTGTTCATTTGTAAGTTACCGCAAGTCTATCATCCGATTACATGAATAAACTTCATTGCAGACTTGAAGTATCAATCGCACACAAGAATCAATGGCAACAAATCCATACACTACACAGCTAACACTGCCTCACATCAAACAGCCAAACCAGTCGACTCAGAAGTACAGCAGCAGAAAACTGACTAAAGTGAAATAAAACAAATTAAAACAATGAAGTCCTGTTACTTTAGCACACAATAAAGAAATGTATTCATACGACGAAGCACTGGGTTTACTTAATACAATGCGGAAAATATTAATTACACCATATTCTACATATATATACATATATATATACACACACACATATATATATATGGAATAACATGATTTATATATATATATAAATATATATATATATATATGTATATATATATATAGATACAGGTACATATACATATGTGTGCACATATATCTACATATCACTTCAAGGCACACAGAGTTCAGAGTATAAACTTTGATTTACAGAGTAATTGAAATGTGGTTAGATATAATTATCAGAAGAACCCATTTTCTCTGATTAGTTGTGAACTTTAACCCTTTAACGACGAGCGTGTACTAAAATGTATGGGAAACCATAAGCGGCTCGTCGTTAAAGGGTTAAACCTCCTTAACTCCCGCCTCAGCTTACAAACACAAACAAAGCACGAATACAGCTAATGATCGGATAATGAATATACTTACTTAACTTACTACCACAAACGAAACAACTGGCCAATTGTGGAAGAGCGTTCCAATTATGTATGCACAAAGCATTTCATCTCTGACAAGTGACAGGTCGTATTGGTTTGTATTTTTATGATAATAATGCCACAGCATGACCCCAGAGTAGAAAAGTAGTTTGTAGTCAATGAAAAGGTTGACTGTTTCATCAATGGTTCAGACTTTGTCTATACATGCTCTTCCCTTCAGTGCAACCATACACAGATTACACCCTAGCAAAAGCACTTTACAATCACTAACCAAGAGAAATCACATCCAACACACTTTTCTATCTAGGTCCACGAGACGATACAATCTTTTATATACACGAAGTAACAAAATACAGTAATCAAATTTTACTAAACTAAAACATACAGAATTACAGACAGTTCAGAATAAGCTACATAAAAAAATTGTTATGTTTATACTTCGAGGCTGCAGAGAAAAAAACCAAGTTCCAACTATGAGCCACACTGAAAAGAGACTGGCATCAAGATATGCCACTAAAATATAAGTCCTCTGAATGGATGAATGAATAAATGAATGAATGAAAGTACAAATAAACTAAAGCAATCAGCATAATGTTTCACAATTCACTTGCAATCACGAACAGCAAAATTGGACTGTAGATGAAACCATTAGTACACAAAATATTATTACATTATTTACATGCATTTATGAATAATACCACAGGTTATTTCTTTGGAACTATTATGTACATTTTCACTAAATGACACAATGCAAGCAGTTAAGACCATTCCGTTCGATCGTGGTCTTGTGGAGCTGGGTCGGGAGCAAGTCTGATGAGTTTTGTTGGAGAGGCACTATAGCAATTACAATAGGCGTAATGTTCAGTTTCAACACATACGCATTTCTCATTTTCACATTCATCAGAGACATTTATCCGGAGTACATTTGAGATCCACGCATGGTATGTGTGTGGTGAAGCACTTTCCAGTCATTGCTTGACTCTGTCAACAGTTTTGGTCCTTGGCGCTGGTCCTTGGTGCTGGACGTGAGGGTTCTGTTGCACATAAATGACAGCGCCAAGCAAACAGAATGATAGTGTGCTATTAAACTAAACACTTCAGCTACAATGTAATTAGCAAGTCATAAAAGCCACTGAAGTGAGCTAACTTCAGTTATATCAGGAAGTTAAAAGACGGCAACAAATTACAAATTAGCTATTTCAGTTACATCAGAAAGTTAAGAGACAGAGACAAATTGCAAAGTGTGTTGCCGCTATTCTTATCTAAGACAACACAAACCATTATTGAAGACATTTAAATTCTCCAAAAGCCCAAAGTAACCAAAATATAAAAAAAAACAGAATTAACAGACCTTGACAGGTAAGGAGTCACTAAGAAAGTTATAAGCAAACAACCATAGTAGACACATTTCCAGTTTCTTTATACTGTAGTCTGTATTAGATTTAAAATCCAAACAATTTCCTCAAACAACCAGAACCGTGAATTAACAGCCAATTTAAGGTTAAGAAAATCCTATAAAAGTAACGAGTGATGTGTGTTAGATGTGTCATTGCACACCACAAGTAAAATTACACAAATCCAAATCCTATTAACACCTTCAAGACACCACACAAAGCGAAATGTTTCCTTGCATAATTTACCGCAATAAACAAGATATGAAGCTTTGCCATTTTTCTTTCTCTTTCAACCTACTGTAGCAGCCGCATGGGGTTACCTAAACAACAGGCATTAACTGCCATTTCATCTCTATAGTTTAAAAACTTCCTCCTGCATCCCACAACAGTAATACCTTTCAAATTGCTAATGTTTCTAAAATTTTATGCTCTTTTTTCAAGAGAGGGAACACATCATACATGTTGCAGTTTGCAGTTGCAGCGACCAAAGAAACAATGAACAATATCAAAATAAAATGTAGACACTCGAAAGTTATTGTCATAGCAGTCAAATGCATTGAACGCTCAAGTCATGTTGTCAGTAATCATATTTTAAGGAGTCTAAAATACAGCAGTTAGAAGCTTTACTTTTAAAAATCTGGATAAAAGTTTAACTGAAAATAAAACAATGGATAGATGTGGACTTTTATGAAACCAACACAGTCATAGCTTTTAGACACTATCCAAAAACAGAGCTGGTAACAATAAGAAAGTCCTACAAAACCAAGCAAAAGCAATATAATACATTTATGTACAGGGCAGACAGCTTGGCCTAAGAAAATGTTAAAACAAAGTTTATGATGTACAATGTCACTTTTTATTTTTTCATTTACACAATTTAAAATCAAGAGCACTGGTTTCGTCTGCATTCACTCGAAGTTTAGTTTCTCTATCCGAGCTAGCAAATTTAGTAAGTGACACACTTCGATGTTAATTTTAGTAGAAATCAGGATTTACATACTTCGTAAAGAGCCTGAGCTTTGTCCATTTTAGCTAACATAAGGAATTGTAAGCAACTGCCTGCATCATATTTTACACAAAAGCTAAATGGTAGAATAAACTACAAGCATGAACCTTCTTACAGATGTATGTGGTGATAAACATTGCTGGCTCTGAATAGCAAAACAACCAGATTTACATCTCGAACAAAAAAAGTTACGCATATTTAAGGCAAAGTTAGGTAATCGGATGCCATGGGTCATCTGACGCTTCATTAGGCTGAAGCGCAGATAGGACAACGTGAACTTAACAACCAGACAGCCAAGTTGAAAGTCTCAGCAGGCAAGTGCAAATTCACTCAATACACCACCAACTATAAACACAGGACTTTAAAAGCAAACACTGACCCAATGTTACAGTAGTAACAGTGTTTGCTTTTAGAGTCCTGCGTTTATAGTTTGCGGTGTATTGTGTGAATTTGCATTTCGCTGCTGAGACTTTCAACTTGATGGAAGGCTGTCATTTTAACCAACAGTGTAGACTCGTTAAAGGAAAGTCATAGGAGGGACACGCTTATTGTAAACCAAGCCACGCACAAACAGATAATTTGCTGAAAAAGTCAATATCAAGCGCTACGCAGCAGTTCTAGTATGGCAGTAAACCAATATGACATGTTAAGTTAATAGCTTTTGGACCATCACGTCGCTTAACATTAAACAGAATGGCACATAAAGTACTTGAACGAGTCATCACTTTACTAAATGGTTTCGCATTACACTTTCATCTTGTCACAATCATTTCATTCAGCAAGACATTGACAACAAAAAGAAATACTGGAATAAAAATGAAAAGAATTAAAAATAAGTCTAATCTGCTTTAATATCTTGAAGATGCATTACATAAATTCAACAACTGAATTAAT
Organism: Aporrectodea caliginosa; assembly: GCA_020284085.1. Taxonomy (NCBI): domain Eukaryota; kingdom Metazoa; phylum Annelida; class Clitellata; order Crassiclitellata; family Lumbricidae; genus Aporrectodea; species Aporrectodea caliginosa. The sequence goes on along the minus strand of JACEVL010000256.1, from coordinate 456,797 downwards.
GAATGAAACAACAGAAATAAAACTGCTCGCTTTCATTATATATGATGGGTTTAAAAAAAAACCAGATTAAACATTCAAAAGAAAACTTCAATAAAGTAATATCTAAATTCAACCCAGGAAAAAGTTTAAAGTCAATTCCTTAGCTTAAACAAAAACTTCATTATAATTCACTAATTATATATTTATGCTTAAAATCAAGTTTACAGTGTTCATTTTGGCCATCTCGATTCCACCATACATTTTTGTCAATTTTAGCAAAATTTTAAAATGCAAGTATCTATTGCTCTAATACAGTCAAATTCCCATATTAAACACTATTATACTGATTCTTAACCCACTAGACCATATCACTTTGAAAACCTATGCGTTAAATGATTCAATAATCATTTATTATAGATTCAAATAATACAAGGCATGGTTATAATTCTCACACCTACAGTCAACGTAGGCATAAAATCTGTTTAAATTAATAGGTTGTATCTTATATATGAGCAGCGAATCTCACGAAGTGTGATTCACGTATATCGTTCAGGCTTCACATGTCGTAGTCGTCTGCCTAAAAGAAAAAAAACAATGTTAGAACATACAGACACAATTCACTTCAGGAAATTTTAATTAGAATCAGGCTGATCACGGTTTGTTGTTAAGTAAGTAAGTAAGAATATTCTTTATTGAGAAGTACTCACCTTGTCACCTTGTGCTGTCAGTTCTTGGAACTTTAGCGACCTTCATGATCAAGCCTCTCCATTTCCTTCTGTCCGCCGTCGCATCTCTCAGTTCTGCCAAATTCATTCCAGTTGTTTCATGTATCTCGTCCATCCACTTTTTCCTTGGTCGTCCTTGTTTTCTCCTTCCCTCTCCATATGCTAACATCATTTCCTTTTCCAGTCCATCTGATCGCATGACATGACCAAAGAACCTCAACTTTGCTCTTAGCACGGTTTGTTGTAGTGTCTCTTCCTTCTCAATTCCAATACTCCATCGCACCCAATCATTGGTCTTTTTCTCTTTCCATGATATTCTCTGCATCTTCCTCCATATCCACATTTCGCATGCGTTAATCTTTTTTCTCATTTTCTTGGTCATTGTCCATGTCTCGCTGCCGTATGTTACTGTTGGTATGATCAAAGCCTTCACCAATCTTTTTTTCGTGTCTATACTCACATGTTTGTCCTTCCATATTTTTCCAGACCATTCATTGCAGCTTTTCCTATAGCCACTCTACGATTTATTTCCATATCACACTTTCCTTCTTTTTCTATTACTGATCCCAAAAACGTGAAGTTAGTTACCGTTTCTATTTCTTCTCCGTCTACTTCAAAACTGTCCTCCTCCTCTGTTGTCATGATCTTTGTCTTTTTTATATTGAAGTAGAGTCCTGCTTTCTCACTTTCACTCTTAAGCCTTCTTATCAGTGTTACCAACTCGTTTTTTTACCCGCCAATAATGTTGTATCATCAGCGTATCTCAGATTGTTCATTATTCTTCCCGCTATCTTTATTCCTTCCTCAGCCTCATCCATTCCCGCCTGCCTCATTATCCTTTCAGCGTACATGTTAAATAAGACAGGAGACAGAATGCATCCTTGCCGCACTCCCTTCCTTATCCTAAAACTGTCAGTATCTCCATATTCAGTCCTTATCACCGCTATCTGATCTTCGTACAGACCCCTAAGAAGTTGTACCAAGTGTTTCGGTATTCCCATTTCTCCCAAGGTTTTCCACATCAATTCATGATTAATGCAGTCAAACGCTTTACTATAATCGATGAAGCATATGTATACTTTCTGTCCATACTCCCTTTGTCTCTCCATTATCCACCTCATATTGGCAATATGATCACGTGTTCCACGAGATTTCCTAAATCCTGCTTGACTATCAGGAAGCTCTCTCTCTATTGTACTCTCCATTCTTTTATGTAATATTTTAAGTAATATTTTGCTTATGTGCGATATCATTGCTATTGTCCTGTAATTTTCACACTCTTTCGCATCTCCTTTTTTAAATAAAGGTATAAAAACTGAACTTTTCCAATCTTCTGGCCATTTTCCAGTTCTCCATATGTTATTACAAATTTTTGTTATTGTCTTTGTCATCACGCCATCCCCACCTTTTACCATTTCTATTGGTATCCCGTCTTGACCCGGTGCCTTATTATCTTTCAATTGTTTGATAGCCCATTCTACCTCTGCTTTCATGACTTCCGGTTCAATTTCATACTCAGTTTCATCCATTTTTTCTACCTTTACTCTTTTATCTTCGTTGTACAACTCTTCTGTGTATTCTTTCCATCTTTTCTTCATTCCTTCTTCGTCCGCAATTATGTGTCCATCACTTGCTTTCAATGATCCCATTCTTGGTGTGTTTTTCTCGTTATTTCCCTTACTTTTGAAAACATTGTTTTAGTTCTTCCTTTTCTTCCCTCATCCTCCATTTCTTTGCATAATTCATTTAGATGTTTTTCTTTGTCCATGCGTGCTTGTTTTTGGAATGCTCTATTCAGTTTTCTTACTTTATCTTTATCTCCTTCTCTTTTTGCTTCCCTTCTGTCCATGGCTATGTTGATAGCTTCTTTCGATAGCCAAGGAGTTGTTTTGGATTTTCTTTTCTTCGGAATATATTTCTCCGCAGTTTCTAAGATCGCTTCCTTTGTCTTTTCCCATAAATTGTTCTCAACCTCCTCTGTTTCCGCATCATCCCTCTCCAATATTTCAAATCTATTCCTTATTTCTACTCTGTATTCCTGTGATATTTCCTTGCAGTCGTATGTGATCAATCTTTCTCCTGTTTTTAGTTTTTTAAATTTCATTTGCACTGTTGCCACTAGTAATTCATGATCAGTTCCACAGTCCGCACCTGGTTCTGTTCTCACATCCCTTATCGTGCTTTTCCATCTTTTATTTATCAGTATGTAATCAATCTGGTTCCTGTGTTTACCATCCGGTGAAGTCCACGTGTACAACCTTCTTTTTGGCTGTTCAAACCATGTATTCATTATTCTCAGGCTGTTTCCTTCACAAAAATCCACTAATCTCTCTCCTGCATCGTTTTGCTCTCCCAACCCATGACCTCCTATCGTGTCTCCCCCTCCTCCATTATATTTTCCCACCTTTGCATTGAAGTCACCAATGACCATTACTACATCTCCTTTATGGGTTTTATCAATTATACTTTGTAATTCATTATAAAAGCTTTCATGCTCTTCTTCAATCGCCATTGATGTTGGTGCATATATCTGTATGATTGTTGTGTTAACTTTCTTTCCTCGAAATCTTACGCTCAAGATTCTGTCACTCACTGTATCATAACCCATTATTGCATTTGCACTTATTCTATCACACATAATTGCTACCCCACTTCTTCCTTTTTCTTTTTGACCCGACATTATTATCCTATAACCATTCCAGTTGAAATGACCTTGTCCTTTCCATCTTGTTTCGCTTAACCCCATGACTGATATTTCAAGTCGTTCCATCTCTCTCTGAATGATATCCATCTTTCCGCTCTGCATACTACGAACATTCCATGTTCCTATTTTCATCTTCTTTTTGCAGCTCAGGACGAGTCTTTGCTTTCCAGTACGATCCACCACAGAACCTCCTTTCGGCTTTTGTCCTGTTGCTTCATTAGACTGGAATGCTTTCAACCCTCCATCTTGCTCTTTCCCAGTAGCTGTTGAGTCGCACTCCGGCCTGGGAGTCTCACCATCTGCGACTAATGCTTTGTTTGAATTTGCTTGATTCATAAAGGTTTTCTTGGCATGTTAACAGGGGTGGTTTGCCATTGCCTTCCCCTGGTTTTGCCTGCCGTGCCCGTTCGTTCCCCTACCCAATAAGGAGGGTACTAACAGTCTGCACCACTTGAAGGTGGACACGGAGGACTTTGGTTCATCAGCCCAGGTCGGTTCCGAATCTACGATCAGTGAATACGTCGATCGGATTTCCTCCCTGTGTTACTCTAAGCAAGCTAGGCAAGCCTAGACGAGCCTAAAGTGACTGATGAGCCTTTGCAGACTAGAGAAGTACTAGCAAACGCAAATGTTGCTGGGAACATTAATATGTCAACAGCCAGTATTGGTTCATTCAAGCACTTGTATAGCGCCCCTCCAAGATAACTACTCAGTGGTGCCCCCAGCAGTGCCGTAACGAAGGGGGGGCAGAGGGGGGGCAGCTGCCCCCGGGCGCAGCACCAGAGGGGCGCAAAATTAGCCTTCAGTGGTACACAGTACTATGACAAGAGCGATTAAAAGTCAACAAGAAAATTAAAAGGGGGCGCAGTAATCAACCCTTGCCCCTGAGCGCTGAAACCCTTCGTTACGCCACTGGCACCCAGCCCAACTTCCGTGATAAAGAACAGTTTTCAACTGTTTGTGACAGGTCTATGCAGAGTTCCTAGTTAAAAGAACAGGCAGATCTGAAGGAAGGTTATTAAAGGCCACTGGTACTTGACTAGCATTAATCCCTACATTGGCTTACAGCACATTAAGATACTTTTGATATTTAATAGCTTCACCCAACTGGAGACATACTCATCTGCACCATATCAATATTTTCAATATTCCATTACACTACATACATGCAGATGAATACTCTCTTTCTCTCTCTCTGTCTCTCTCTCTGTCTGTGTCTGTCTCCCTCTGTCTGTCTGTCTCTCTCCTCTCTCTAATAAGTCAAAGATAGGGTAACATATTTTTCTATCTCTCGGATAACCCTTTTGACTAGATGCAGCGCTCGTGAATAAGCTGGTGCCCTGCGCTTGGCTTTCGAGTGGCGCTTTAGAAGTTTGGAGATTACGATTACGATTACAACCTCAACTCTGATAATTTTTACAAGGTTTGTCTCTTTGTTCAATTGCTTTCATTCATTCATTCATTACAAAGATTTATATAGCACCGCTTCAAGGTTACTACTCAGAGGTGCTCCCAACCCCGGCATGGCTAAAACAACCCAGTTTTAATGCTAGAGTAGAATGCGTCAGAATGGACCGTGGGGAGAAAGAGCAGCGCCAATGGGAGCCCGTTACACACAGAATGGTCAGCCACTGAGAACTAACGTCATGGTTTCCATTTTGGCCAGAAGACTGTCACCATAACACCACATCATTAATTTTGTTTCACTTTGCCCCGTAACCGTGTTGCGGCTTGTCAACTTGATTTACATTAAACGAATATATATATAAGAGTACATTGGTTTCCACAGGGTCACGTAAACAAGCATCCTGATTTAACTCGTTCTGTCTTTTCACTGCAGCCAAATTAGTATATAATAAAGTATACATACTTTACGTGATATGTGCACAAGCATACAAAAATAACATTAAACGAACAGAAGATTACGAGCAACTACAGCAGTCAACATCAGAAGAAAAAAATATTATACAGTCATCCCTTAGTACGTTAAATAACTTCCAAAGCCTTACAACGACCTCATAGATCACTACTGCAGACTCAGACTCATGAATATGTAAATCAGTATTTGTACTCCCAATTGCCAACAAATATATTTATGATATAATTATGTACAGGATACATACATACATACATATATATATATACAAATTAAAATTTGACAGATATCATACACAGATGTGAGTAGATCACTTTGGATAGACTGTTCTGTTCATTTTCTCTTTGCCTGAATTTACTCTGCCGGACGTGAACTATCATGAAACTGCATGTGACATCATCATAAACCAAGTAGCCATATGTTTTAGCAGTCTGCCCCGTGCAGGACTCAGGACCACGTAGCAGCAGCGCATTATACACACGACCCAGCTAATTACCCGCAAACCGGACAGAGTCTTAAACTGGATACACTTTCGGTGGTTTTTAAACTGGATGTAGTAAATGCATGCCGTGGAATATGAATCGGACTCTGAGGACTTTGCATGACAGAGGGCAGATTCTGCTATCCAAGGAATAATAATAAGAAAAATCTGCCCGCTCCAAGAATATTTGAGTGAATCACTTTCACGTATGTCCAAAGGAAAACAGGGGCTCTGTGCTAGTGTGGCATTACTGATTTTCCATTTTCCATGACCTAACTATTTTCAAATTCCATGACTATCCAGAACTTTTTTGGAACACACCTGTTTTTCCAGGCCTTAAATTTTTAAACTTTAGTCTAATTCCATGACTTTCCAGGTATTTCAGGATCCGTGACAACCCTGTTGACATATAAGACACTTTAGAAATGTGGAAACACTCTATAAGGCCAACATCTGTCATATTAGACACTCACTGTAGATTCAATTCCACAGAGAATTGGGATTCCCAATGCAACGTAATCAAAATTTTACGCAGCGGCAGTTCCTGTTAACTGCTGTGTCACTATGGTTTTGTTCTTATCAGATGCAGTCATGGGTATAGTGCTAGAGCAATTTCATTTTCTTAGCCTTGGCATACATAGGAAGGTGGCCAGTCTCCTCAGTAAATAACATCATTTTCTCTCAAACAAAAATGGTGCAAAATGAATTTGAGATTACAATATCCCGATCTGCCTGCCCATCATCTCCATGACGGGAGTGAGTTTACTCATTTTATGGCCCAGGAATGCCAGTGGAACGAAGTTAGTGAACAGAAATCTTGAATTATCTCTCTTTCCTTGTCCTTGGTTTTCAACCCTAAACCTCTGTCTTGATAGTCATGCAGACTAATTAATAGACTATTCTGCACTTCCGCGTAGGACCAAGTATTTACCCATTATTTACTTAATTTAATTTACAATAATGATAACGAAATACCAATGCAGCAAAGTCGATATGTTCTGAATAACATGTTCGTACTCTTCTTCAACAAAATTATTAAACAATTTTTAAATTAATAATTAACAAATTAGCAACTGCCTCCATTTGCTCCACTGCTAGATGCCTCAAATTTGCTCAATAGGCTTATCTGATAAGCCCACACTAAATCATAACAAAAGTATTGCATTGCAGAGTTTAATATTACAGACCTAGTCCACCAAAATATTTAGCAGGACTGTAATTATAACAAACACTCGAGATAATATCAATTTCATCCTATCTACTTATATGGCCATTGACACAGTGAGCTCAGAGTTTGGCATGTATCTATTTCTATGGCTATAATAAAACAATGGTCTCAGATTTTTGCATGTACTTCCATTGCTGTTGAAACCGAGAGTCCACACATTTTGCAAGTATCTACTTGTCTGAGCCCTATCGAAAAAGTGCTCTCAGATTTCAGCATCTCAGTTTGTCAAATGTTCCAGCATGGGAACAACGGAACATGTTGCTTCAGTGCAGGACCACATCATGTCTAAATTTTACGGTTGCAATTGTAATTGTAATTACGACAATTTATATAGCATCGTTGATAGCAAGCTACTTCTAGGATGCATTACAGAACTGTCTACTGCCAGCGTAAATGCTAACGCGGAGCATTATGTAACAAAAGCATTTCAAACTGTCTTGAAAACGGAAGAATCTGCCCTCTGTCACGCATTGCTTTCTGCCAAACAGGTAGGACGTCATCTACTCCAGCGCAGTGGATGACATGCCAAAAGATAGATGCAGTCACTGGAGCAGAATGTCGTGGTCGACCGTGTTGTATGCGGCAGACAGATCCAGAAGAGAAAGAAGAGAGAAGTTTCCAGAGTCAATCACAAGAAGAATGTCGGACAGAATATCTGCGAGAACGTCTCAGTAGAGTGAAAAGCATGGTAGGCCAACTGTCTGTCTTACTGTTAAAGCCACAATATGTCTAGTATTCAGTTCCAAATGCAAATTGCTAACTGACAGAAGTAATTCCAAGTATTCTGAGAATCTTCCCATATCCTCTCACTGATGGCACTTACACACTTTGCTACACTCTCTCAAAATAGCATTCACCCAATCCTTCACACCCTCCAACAGAAAGTACATATGCACTTCAACATGTCCAGCTAAAAATAGAACTCATGCCATGCTTTGTTCCCTGCTATGTATAGTACTTATGCACTTCATTGTGAATTGGTATGAATGCTATGAATTAGTATGAAGTAGCCTATATGTTGCAAGCTGCTCAGAACAGTCCCTCATGCACCCAATCGTTGCATGATGTACTGCACAAATAAGATGTCATTTTCGGTGCAGCCATAAAAATTCCTTGGGCTAAGCTTCTGCTATGCATACTTTATCAGATAACATAACATGTCCTGCCTAAAAAATGTAAGAAATTTTCTACTGAACTGGTGCTTGCTGCACGACAGATAGAATCTGCAAAAGAATTAGGCCTACTTCATAATGACTTAACATTGGCTTATTCATGTTGACCAGGTTCCCAAAGGTCTCAAAAATTTTTATTGAACCCTTCCTTCTTCGACAGACAGGCACGTATAAACAAGTATTGAAGCAAAGCCTTCAGGGAGCAACAGGGAAGAAAGAAACCCCCAAGGGACCGAGGTCCCGCTACATGGGGTCACCCATTATTACAGGTATATGTTGCAAGCTGATTATTATAATTATTATTATTATTATTACTATTAAAAAATAAGAACATTTCTCACTCACAGTCACACAGAAAAGTAGATCTGAGATGCAGAGAGTCAGTTGCCAGATGATATGCAGTTTAACGTAGATATCAAGATGCATTAGAGCCAACAAGAAATAGCGAGTTTTGAAGCATTTTTTTAAGGAAGAAAGAGTCTGACCTTTGAAAAAACATTGATAGTTGGCTCCATTCCTTGAGGGAAGCATTATGGATTGCAAAAAAGATTATTATGGCAGATCTGCATCATGGTTTAACTAATACACCAGTCCCAAATGTATATCCTGTGGAGATGGAGGGATATTACAGGCTGCAGGGAGGGATCAATATATATATGAAATTTATAAGTTTATGATGCTACTATAGCATGGCGCTCAATACATCTACGAGTTCAATAACCTTGAGTGTGTATGCACAACTTGTCCAGGGTCATTACACAGTATGGTATTCCAACTAAGATCAATCAGTTTTACATACCACACCACCTCCTGCCCCTACCAGCTGTCAACTTTTGATACCTTCAGTGCTAAACTATGAACACACATTTCATGTGTTCACAAGTATCAGCAATTAGCAAAGTACTCTGAGTTGATTTGTACTGAGCAACCAATGCTATCTTATACACGAATTAACTTACCATCACTAAGCCGGTGCTCTTTGCACGTCGATCAACTTGAGGTGTGATAAGCAAGCCGACGTTCCCGATTGGTTATACCCTCCTTTCGTCTGCATCTGGGATTCCATTGATTTCAACTGTCAAGGCACAAAATGTTCAAATTTTAGACACAAACATCGCACAGCTTACAGCAACAATGGCACTTAAAACATATATCTGGTAAAATTGAAAATTGTTCATTTTCGTCACCTGCCATGTCTGACAAGATGTTCCTGTCGGACTCCAGTCCACAGAGTTTCACCCAGCGCCTATCAACCGTTTTTCCCATGATTAAACCCCTAAACTAATTTTCACATATATATATTTCTTCGTTTATTGATCATTCTGAATGTCACACCACATCCAGGTACAAGTTACATGAGAAATAAGATCGTGCGTTTGTTGCTATCATTGGTTCTCATATGAAAGGTTTGTTTGCTATTTCCTATATAGAACTCTTGGCGAGAAACCCCTACAACTGAAGACATTAACAGGTCAGAAAGTGTTGATAGCAGACAGCACGCACAAACAATGCAATTTTCACAGAACATCACATGATTCTCTGCAGGACACTAAGCATGTGTCCATTAACATCAAGGCATTAAGGTCCTAACTTCCTCCTACACACAACATAATTCAGATAAGGCAGCTTAGCCCATGATCAATGTTATCAATCTATGTCCTAGTCAGCTTAGTCCACTACCCAAGTATTATAATATTTGTAATTGTAATCTGCCACTTCAAGAAAAAACTCATCTGTGGTGCTCCTGACCCAAACCATCACTGGTTTGGGTCGGGAGCACCACAGATGAGTATGCATGTATGCATATGAGGAACAGTCAGGAGTTCAATGTCAAATAATACAGATATCAGGCACTTGTGAAACTGTTGAAGGGACAAACTGAGGAGCTCGAGTCGCAGCTCTCGAGGAAGGTGATTCCAGCTGGTGGGACCAAAGCTTCTGGACTGAGCTGGAGCAGTATGCATATGAGGGACAGTCAGGAGTCCATGGGCAGCCGATCGAAGGGTGCCATGACTCAGGACCAAGTTGACTGGAAAGCAGAAGTCCCTAAGGTTTGGACCAACAAAAGAACTGCATTATAAGGGTCATGATCTTAAACTGAATATGCTGCAGGATGGCAATCTGTGACTTTATGTCTTAGCCCATGACCAAACTATGCCATGACTCTATGTCTAAGTCAACTTAGTCCAGGATCCACCAATGTTAAGACTACACTAAGACTCCAGGTTCTACATTAAGACTCAAAGTCATGCCTAACTACGATGTAAACACCAGTCATTATACCTGTTTACAAAACAACTGACCTAAGTTCATATAAACATTAAACAGTGCACTTAACTAACATTATCCAACATCACACTTTTCTCACAGCATCGCAGCTAACGTGATAAGACTGCCATGGATCATTTTAAAAGAAACAAAGGTTAGAAAGTGATAATGAAAATAACAAGTATTCAAAACATAATGAATGCAGATACAAAGTGCATACTCCTTGAAAGAAGTGTTTCCACAAAATAAAAAAGAGAATAAACCAATATGAGTCCAGATATTTAACAACACAGAGAACAATGGTTTTTACGAACCAACCTCAAACAAAGATCTATAGTAAATTTAATGGAGGTACACAAACAAACATAAAAGTGTCAGAAGCAACAATTAAAGGTTGCAGTATTAAATGCATTTCAGCCCCTTTCACTCTGGGCTGCAGGTATGTATGTACCTACTACCCAGTACGTACGTATGTATATATGTATGTATGTATGAATGTATGCACATATATATGTGTGTATGTATATCAGTATCTGTGGGCAAATATGTATGTATCCGGTCTTCAAGCACTTGTGGCAGAGAGGCTGAGGAGTTATTAATTATAATAATAACAAATTTATTCCTACATAAATCAAAAATTAAACTGTTAAGACAGGACATAATGCCTAGTCCTAATTGCTTTCAAACACGGTAGTCATCATTGACCCATTATCACTTAATCATAGATCGCAATGCACAGCTTGAATGGTTACTGACTAAGTTAACTGGGATTTTCCAAGCTTGTTATACGGTAGTCAAATCCTGTAAGGAAAGCAAGTGATTCATGCTTGCATGTGCACTGAACAGACTCAATATGTCTATGATCTATGGCAAAAACTAGGACATGTAGGCATGTGACATGGAAGATTCAATTCAATTCAATTCAAAAAGTTTTATTGTTCCCCATCATAATTAGGCAACAAAAGGAGAGCCCTGAAGGGTCACAGGACCGATTAACTAGGGCTACCTATTAAAGTACCATATGATGTGGTGATAATGACGGTTCGTATACAGAGAAGATGAAGATAATGATGATGAGATCAGAAGAGTAGAGAAGATGCAAAGGAGGAGAAGGAGGAGTAGGACGAATGAGGAGAGGGCAGTGTATCCTGAAACCCAGCAAAAGAAGCAACACAGGTCCTCACATGAGAAGTGAATAAATACTCAAGATTACGAGAACAGATAAAGCCAAACAGAAACAATTTTCACATCTGGTCAGATAACTCCCTGAGGGCACACAGACCCTGATAACAGAAGCTCAGTGCTATTCACTAGGGTTAAGTAAGTAGTAAGTAGTAAGTAAGTAAGTATATTCTGTATTATACCAGTTGCCTAACCACACTCTGGTGTACATACATCTTAACATGAAAAACAAACGAAACAGGAAGGCTGGCAGCCAACAACGGCACCCATCCCGTATCAGCTTACCCTATGATTCATTCATTGATTCGGGAATTTATATAGCGCCCCTTCAAGGAAACTACTCAGAGGCGCTCAAGCCACAGCTTGATGATGCTAGTAGCTGCTAAGCAATAAAGCATCTGAAAGGATAAGATAATAATAATAATAATGTTTTTGGGTCAAGCTCCACTCTGCCTCTGTGATCTTATCAGGCGGCCTATCTCAGCTACGTCTGGACGTCCTCTCCGCTCTTTAGACCATCATGACCTTCTAGTACCTCTATCTCAGACTGCAACAGCACAGCATCGTGCCGATGCCTCTGCTGGCCCTTTGCTGTGGAATGACCTTCCTCTATAACTCGTGCTGAGATCTTATCTGGGGGCACACTACTGTTTCTGCCCGTTCTCTTAAGACGTTTCTCTTTTCGAGGGGTACTTCACACTGGGAGCACCTCTGATTAGGTTGCACTGTGAGAGGTGCTTTAGAAGCCCATAAATAGAATAGAACAGAATAGAATAATAACTTGCACATTAAGACACCTCAGAACCCTAGCCATGAGCTTCTGTTGCACACAAAGAACTGTGGATTTTGTGATTTCTGAAAGATGTGAGTACAATGTAATATCATCATAGCCAAGATTATAGAAGTCAAAATTAAGTAAAGTAATATGGCCAAGCCCATTATAAGCAGGTATTCAAACACCCCCTCACTGGAACAAATTAATGTTTAATGTCATCCCTCGGATGTACACACTTTTGGTAGGAACATTAATAAATATATTTACTGGTAAATACTAGCAAAGGCAAAATCAACAATATATCTTTTGTGGATATATTTCTACACGGTAAAATTCAGTTGAAATAAAATAATATTACACTTTCTAAAGACACAGTTTTACAACACTTGCTATTTAATGCCCTGCTATTTGGCATTTTGATGGCACCATTTTTCCATTAGTAATCCCACCCCAAGTGACTAAAGATTTTCCCATGGTTATTCGCCAGGATTATTTCATAGATCCGAACGCCGCATATCAATGTATCAGCAACAAGTAAAGCCTCCTTAGCAACCAGCCTCAATATCAGCTTCCTTAGCAACCAACCTACTTAGCAACCAACATCCGTAGCATTCAACCTTCTTAGCAAACATCCTTAGCAACCAACCTTCATAGCAACCAGCCTCAACATCAGATTCTAGCACCCAGTTTCAAAGTCAGATTCAGCCTCTTTAGCAACCAGCTTTTTAGCAACCACCCTCATTAGCAACCAGCCCTCCTTAGCAACAGCCTTCTTAAGCAGTCTTTTTCAACTACCCTCAAAGTCAACCAGCATCTTAGCAACACCTCAGCCTCTTTAGCAACCATCCGATCGCATTGTCTCAACCTATACCGAGTTCGAGCAACTACCCTCAAGGGCTCTGTTCTGTTAACATCAAATTGCATCCTGTAGCAACCATCCTCTTTAGTAAACAATATCCTTAGCAAACCAGCCTCCTTAGCAACCTGCCCCCTTTACAGCTGCCCTTCTTAACAACCACCCTCCTCAGTAATAGACTCTGTAGTAACCATGGTCCTTAGCAACCATTCTTCTTTAAAACCAGTCTCCTTAGCAACCAATCTCTCTAGCAATCAATCTTCTTAGCTACTGCCCATTCGCCCTCCAGCAACTGGCTCACTAGAGAAATCAGAAAGAAACTGTAACAAGACAAAAACAAATGGATGGAGCAACAAAGCTGAGGGAGCTTTCAAGATACAGCCCTAGCATTGCTAATAAAAAACAGACCAGATACTCAGGTGCACATTGGAGCCTACATACACATAGAGGCACAGTAACACCTAAACATCAGAATGACCCAAGGAAACCTACGCACATACTCACACAGGCGGTAAACTGAAGTAAAAGAAGATCAGGTCATTTTTCTGTATCTGTTCAACTACCCTAAGTATGTAAAGCCTTAACATCAATCATTGGTATGTTCCAGGATTTGTCCAGTATTTGACAGGTCTAACATATGCATGCTCAGCAGTTTAGCAAATCCTGTTACCCACACGTGACATTCATTTCTATGCTGGCTGCACTGCACATGTGCATGACATACCCCAGCTAACGTCATCTGAGCTTATTACTCATAGGAGTTGGACCAATTTGCTACTTGCTTGGCTGAATAAATCTCTTGCTCATTTCATGCCTAGATTGGGCTGAATGATCGTGTTTAACAAAATGTGCTACATAAGTTCTGTATCGCATTACTTAACAGCTAGTGATTTTTTGAGGTCAGAGATCAGAAATGTAACATATTTCCACATTTGATTATCTTCTGAGTAAAACCCAGGTGACCAGCTTCCAAAAATCATCAGATTCCACTCGAAACAACTGCCGACTGTTTTCATGACGTTACGTCCAATTTCTTCATGCTCCATATATCAGAAGCAGGATCTCTTCCACTGCAGTACTTATTGATACCCACTGCATTATGATTTGTTGTGGAAACATATCACTTTATTATGGATACAAGACCATGATTCTTGACCTCCACTAACACATAAACTCATTAACTACGCATCACGTCCTCAACTGGTAGCTAATGTGAAAATACGCATCGTCAGCCTGTGTTCATTCTAACCGCTGGGAGCAGAACTTGATATGAACAGGCCCGCCAAGAGAGGGGCAGGGGGCAAATGCCCACGGGCCCGGTAACTTTTAGAGGCCAGAGCTGGGCTCGCAATGAATTTATTAAAAATATTAGAAGCTCAAGCAAATTATGTTATGAAGCATGACAGACTGAATGGCTATGCAACTCTTGCAATCGAATATGATATGGGAAAATCATTGACCTACAAGATATTATAAATGATTTACTGCAGCTAAATCCAGAAAAGTTGCTTTTTGATTGGCATAAATTTGAAAATTAAATATCCTAAATAAACAAATGAATAAAATCATAGTTCTATATATAAATATAATATCACATGGTTGTACCTGCACTTTTATTATCTCAATTTTTTTTCTCTCATAAAGCCTAAATATAGTTTAGAGGCCCGTGACTGCTCTGCCTAGAGAACTGGAATTTCTGTCACCGCCCCTGGATATGAAAGTAGATAAAATGGAACAAGCATTTTAAAACTCACTGTTCATTCTAACCACTAAGAGCAGAACTTGATATGAAAGGATATCAAATGGTACAAGAAGCATTTTAAACTCACATCTGAGCCTTCGCCGACATCATTCGATCCGACGTGACCTGTGTGCTTGAAGTCGGTCGGATTTCCAATCATCGAACGATCAATCACTCGCCTAGGTACCTGAAAAATAAGGTGTTTATGATATAGTGAAATACATTCATTTTTAACTCAATTTCTGGTATCAATAAGGAAAAAGAAGAATTGTAAAGAGAAACTACACATACAATCAGCAGACAAATGAAGACTGTCCCTATTACAAGACACTAGAAAAGAAGAATTGTTTATCTGATTTTGGTTATTGTGGATTATCTCACAGCAATCATAAACTCGATATTTCTAGAGTGCCCACAAAAGCGAAGTCGCGGGAACCAGCTTATTCACAGGCGCAAGACACCAAACACTAATTTATGACAGCCAGAGGTCTGTGAAATGTGATGGCATGAAGACTATTCAGATAGGTTTTAAGCAAGATGCTGATTCTCACCTATCCACAGTAATTATCAACTTGGCAACATGATCATCCTAAAGTTTTCTCATTATTATCATTATTCTTTACCCGAGGTAAGTATAATGCTCAGGAGGCAAAAAATTGTCCAGAGAAGGAACAGCTAAGTTTCATCCAATTGTGGCAAAGGGACTGCGAGATGCCAAATCACTACATAAATAATTACAATTAAATAAACTGATTCAGTACCCGAGCTAATATAAGTAGCAAATCAATTAGGGCATGACTAGAAACCCAAACCACTGAGGGAGACAAAACAACTGGAGAATGGTCCAGAGTATCAAAAGCAGCAGACACAAATCAACAGGAACCAGTGCTACCACCAGCCAGCAGTCACCTCGCTCTTATCTATAGAGAAAATATGTGCCAATGTTTTTATGTGACATCTATTTCTAAATGCAAATAGATGCTATTTACATTGTTCTATCCGCTGAAATGCAATTGTAATTACCGGTAGTAGCATCTATCATGCCGGTGTCTAATGCACAAGGCATTGACCAATGGTGCATCAAAACCAAGTCATAATCAGGTGAATATAGATCTGTAAGATAATGGTGGTTAAATTTTGAAAAAGGTAAATCTTGAGAATGAAATGATATAAGTGACTGAAAAGAACAGACTGGTATAGGGGAGAGTTCCAAAGTCTAGGTCCAGCAAACAGAACAAGCTTGTTTACCACAAAGAGTTCTACTTTTAGGTATGACCAGAAAATGGCAATCAGCTGATCTTACTGAATGGTAATGAGATTGTGAAATAAGGACTGATTTAAAATAGTATGGTTGGTCAGAGTTCAGTGTTTTCTAAACTGTGAGCCCCAATTTGTCGCAAATCCTTTAACAGGAGTAAATACAAAGATTTAAGCACAGCGGTCATACGTTCCTCCTTTGACATATTAGTTATGGTTTTAGTCAATGAGTTCTGAACTCTGGAGTCTCAACATAATCGACTTTGTAATACCAGAAGAAGCAACTTACAGCTATCACTGTGACTTGAGACCAATGCCTTTGCCAGAGATACCGTATTCTTGAAGACATAGGGACATAATTCTCCAAATGCCTAGTTCTGCATACGCCATGTGCATATATGATGGCTTACAAATACCACTCGCACAGCCAACGAGAAACAGCAGAATAAAAAATAATGCCTAAGTTCCAAGCTGCATAAGCCAGCTAAAAAAATTAGTCATCAATTTCAACAATTTAAGCCATCCAATTTGTAAGTTCTGTGGAGTGCCAGTAACAGAAATTCAGTCTCTGGTGGTTTAAGGAGGAGTTTACTGGCCAACATCCAAGACCGTATCTCCTTAAATGCAATGGAAACAGCTACACAGACGAGTCACAAGATGTGTCAAATGAAATGTAGATTTGGGTATCAACATATAAATTATATCCTATTGAATGCCTCTCAAGCAATACTGTTGGTGTGGTGAACAATGTAAACAAAGGAGGACCTAGCACAGAACCCTGTGGAACACCACACATAACAACAAAGCACTATAGATGAACAACAACAACCACGTAAATAGTGCGTGGACTATGATAAGTAATAAACAAATTAGAAAGGTTTGTCTAAATGATTCAGTGGTTCAGACACAATGATTATAAATGACAAGTTGAAGACGGCAGAAAAGCTCTGCTTTTTTCAGGAAATTAAGCTTTTAAACAACTTATTTTTTGGCCAAAACAGACTTCGGGTGCCAATAATGAAACTGTGCAAATTTTCCAGAACATTCCTAAAGAATTTATGCCATGCAGTATATTAGAGACAAGAAGTTTGCAACTTTTCAAGCCAACATCGAATTGTCCACATACAAATATTGCAAATTTACTAAATTATAATATGTATTTATTACTTTACAAAATTATGACATGGAATTATTTTTGTCTAGATGATTCAATGGTACTTACAGGTGGCTCTTGAGGCCTAAAGCACTGAATGAACACATTCGACATTGTAGCGTCTCAAAACACGAAGTAGTTTTCCTGAAACTAGAAAAAAGTGATCGTAAGCATGATGTCAACAACAGATTTCAGGCAGCTTGGCAAAAGTGGAAAGACTTAAGAGGTGTTTTGTGTGAATGCCAATATGCTGATTCGTCTCAAGGTAAAGGAATACAAGACCGGTGACGATGCATGGAGCAACGGCCTTAACAGTGACGAGGAGATTGTAATTAGCAACTTCTATTGCACCGTGTCTAATGCACAAGGCATCAACCGATCGCAGAGAGAGGTTCCAATGGTTACTGGAGAGAACAGAAATGAGAATGCTGCGGTGGATACTTGGGATCTCGCTGAACGATAAGAAAAGAAACGAGGTCATCAGAAAAACACTGGTAGTGGCATGATTACTGACAAAATATGAAAGACTAGGTTGAGATGGTATGGTCAGGTGATGAGAAGAGAGGATGAAAGCTGCATCAAAAGAATTCTGACAGCACAGATCACTGGACGCCAGTCGGCGACGGCAGAAGAAGAGCTGATAAGACATGATACAAAACATGAAGTCTCCCAGATTGAAGAAAGAAGACACGGTGACAGAAACAAGTGGAGACGAAGGATCCATGCGGTTGACCCCTCCTCTGGGAGGGATTAATTGAAGCCTGAAGGAGAGAAGAGAGAAAAAAGACAAGAGACAGTGGTAGTGAAAATACCACCAACTCTGATTCATGATCATAAAGGTTTTAATTTATGAGCTCTGTATCCTGGTTTACCATAAAATGCACAAATTCTTTCTCTATTTAAACAAAGTCCCTTTGCTGGGGTAACACGAGTCATGCCACAGTCTTTCGACAAACTGTAATTATCGGATGCTGAAAAAGGACGTATATGGTACACAAAAAGCAGTCACGAGAACACACACCACAATTAGGCAATGGCTTCTGCCACTTTGTGAATGCCAAGCTGGCATTGTGTGGTACAGTGCAAACAAATTGAGTCCAAGTATATGAAGCCATTTGGTGTCCACTCAGCTTGTCATCCTCACTGGTTGGTAAATCAATACTTAGCCAAGTTAGCAGGTGGAAAACAATGTCCTAGTCATGCAGCTACATGCTATGGATCATAAACCTAATTTCCAACACCTTTGCAATCCAGGATTCCAGGTCCATGTTTCTGAAGACTATTGGTGTTAATGCATGTTTGCAGTAAGCCTACCTTTCTTCAATAAACAAATGAAACGGATATTTTTAAAGTGAACGTAACACGTCTTTTAACCCTACGTTATGTACACATCAATAGTTAAAAGGCAAGTTGGGTGTACTCTAAAAATATCCCTTTCCCTTGCTCATTGAACTTTGAAGAAAATAATGCTAATTTTGCATTCATAATTTTAATCATGAAATGCTAAACATTAAATTAAACATAATGAAGTAAAGTTCCCATGTCACTACTTCAATGCAGAGAAGGCACGCCTTTCCTGATATTTGGCTCGTGAATCTCATTAGGTTAGTGCACCAAAGGACTTGTCATTTCCTTCTCTGCTTATGCGAATATCAACTTCTACTGTTTGGTGACAGACGCATGTTTGCACAAACAACTTGCCCTACATAGTAACACAGAATAAACACAGAAGATGTGGGCCCATAAATCTATAAAATACACACCTAATGTGTCAACAGAACAAGCTACTGTATTATCAATCAATCAGCCGTTTTATTGAATCAACAACAGCACAATTAATTAACAATCAGTCATTTAAAAAAAATGTTAATCTGCTGATGCCGTCAACAGGACAGCCCTAACGGATAAAATAATCCACTATTGCAGGGCTGCCCCTTTTCCATATGACATTTACTGATGGCAAGACGATTTTTATGATCATATAGAAAATTCAACTTAAATAACAATGTTACACCATTAAATACACACTGAACAACTATAATTTTAAGTAAATAAGTACATTCAGTAATAACCAATTGCTAATCACACTTTGGAGTACAGGCATCTAACTAACACAGTTTAAAAAGTATAACATCCTAACAATAAATGTTTAGCGCATCAGGTTGTCGACTGAGAGGATAATGCAGTTATGGGTACAGGGACGAAGGGAGTGGTGGGTATGGCCAGTGGTAGTAACTTAAACCATGGGCATAAGAGTTTCTATGTGAACACAGACAGTTTTCATAAAATGTTCAAATTAGCATAGAAATTAATAGCATCCCAATTTTATCCAAATCGTTCACTCACAATATAATATTCAAACATAACACTTTACACTACACTGTACACTTCTCACGTGTAACATAGATGAAGACTGCCTGAACCACAGAAAAACACAAAACATCAGCAAAATCAAAACTGCTTGCTATGTCACCTAGAAGTTTCATCACTTGAAGATTTGAAATTTGTATCACAGTACCAGACTAGCAACGCAAGCAATGTTATTACGAATCTGTAAGGAGGTGTAACGTACATGCAGTGTCAGAATAGCGTAAACACACCTACACAAACGATGTCATGTTATTCTATATACACTTCCGAATCGCAGTGTAAGGGCTTACTAATTTAACTGTTACATACCCGGCTCACAAAGTGACAGTCGTGAAGTCGTACCTACGCCGTAAACTCAATATTTTTATCATCTACAGCAAGATGAAAAGTGGAAATTGCGGTATAGACTGTTTAGTACCCGGAAATCCTGCGCTAACCGTACGCCCTGTTGAGAGTGGTAAACAACTCAACAGGTCTGATTTAGTGTCACGTTTACAACGCTATTTAAACTAAACTACTGAGACATATATAGCAAATTCAACCGAATAAAAGGGAGCGATTTGCCCTATTTAATTTCGCTCCCTATCAATTTTATAGAAGACTTTCCCCCAACTATTTCCGATAACGCAACTAAATGTTATCTATCACATTCAATATCATAGCTACGAATTATGGGTAGAAGCCATGTGGTCGTTTCTTTTATATACGAGGTCATTGGTCTTTGCCATCGATACCTTTAGGACCAATCATCACGGGACTGAGAGCTCTTTCTTACGTCATGGGAATAGTCTTAGTGCGGCCCTCTGGCGGACGGAAAGTAAGTTTTGCGTCTTTTTACATAAGAAATGCATACATTACGCCTATATTTATGAAGGACAGTCGAGGACTCGAGGAATAATTGTTTTGCTCAGTAAAGAAACTTGCCTGCGAAGAATAAAACACCATATTTAATACATAGAAAGTAAAATTTGAATCGGGGCGACTACATACGATACGCAACTGGATAGGCCTATACAATGATTTTCACGAGTTCCATTGAATTATATAACATATTCATATTTTGATAAGAATATGTAACCTGCACGGCATCTATTCCCAACATGCTCAGTCTAAACGCCGTTTAGAGTTTGGGAAAGCAGCAGGTAATTATAAGGCCTATACAATAGGCCTATGTAGATCTCTTGAATTTCATAGCGTCACGCAAACCTAACGTCAGAAAGACCAGCTCAAAAACACGGGCGATAATAATCAAATCAAGTCCGTTATGGCCAAATTGTTTGGTCCGTTTCGGTGCCAGGTTAGAATCCGGGGAGGTCAAGCCTAGGAGACTGCAGCGTGGTGCTACAATGAGTTCCACATCCGCATCAGGCTCCTCTATCCATCACCCCAAGGCTTTCCACTCGAAACTAAAGTCTCGATCTCCTCTTCAAGAACTCTTACCGGACTCAACTGATCCTGTACCTTCAAACTCTCGACCTAAACGACACCCACCTGATCCTCTGGAAACCGGACTCTGACCTCCCTCGGGCTACTCTTTTGGACAACCCTTCTGACTAGACGCAGCGCTCGTGAATAAGCTGGTGCCCTGCGCTTGGCTTTCCATTGGCGCTTTAGAAGTTTGGAGATTACGATTACGATTACGAGTTCGGTTTTCAGTCATTGAGTGGAAAGCTTCAAGAGTAGGGTGACCGGCGAGATGAGTCCTATATGTGACTTCACCTGTAACCCACCACTCGGTTTGTAAAATTTGTGTATTGTCATTTTGCTTTATTTTGTGGTGAATAAACTACTTACTTACTTACTTACTTACTTACTAGAGAGAGGGCAAGCGGAGGAGAGGTGAGAATGATAGGCGAGAGAAGTGGGTGGAGATCTTTTGGGATTTCGCTCGAAAGAGCTGCCATGGTGCGTTAAATTGCAGAATTTCATACGAGGAAACTGGGAGCGGAGAGAAAGGTGTGACGAGAAAGAGTAGCCTAGCCTAGACCTCGGCGGTTGCAATAGTGTCCTAGTGAATAGCTGACAGCGGTAAGAGGTTTGAATAGCGTTGTAGGTAAGGGCCGTCCATAAATGACGTCACGCAATTTTGGCCGATTTTGACCCCTCCTCCCCTCGTCACACTTCGTCACACAAAAGTTACACCCCCTGAAAAATTACGTCACAAAGCTCTGACCCCCCCTAAAACCAAATTTCCATGGCGAAGCAAAATGCTCCTTCGTGGAATAAATAGGGAGAGAATGAATATTTTAAACTCTAACGGTGACCAAATATTGAAATAATTAGAAAATTATTAATAATGGTGCCCGTATACATTAAAATAATCAAAAAATTATGAAAATTTAATACTCAAAATTAGTGCTGTTATTATTAAAATGAAAATGTTGTTATTTGTTAAATTTAATTACACAGACCTGATGTGACGTCACACTTCTCTGACCCCCCACCCCCATGTCACACATCGTCACAAATTTCCGACCTCCCTTCCCTCCCCCCCTAGGTGCGTGACGTTATTTATGGACGGCCCCGTAGGCTAAATTATATACAATTTTGTACTGGATCATGAGCTGAAGGACTTTGTCTAGTCATAAGTTATCAAGACTTAGTGTTTCGATAGCTGATTCGCTGCGTTGTCGCGAGGTGTAGACCGTGTAGCCTAGGCCTATAGCTTTTTGTTAGACATTACATTTTTACGTCATCAAGTTCTAATATTAGGCCTATATAACCCGTGAACATGGTTATATTAGGCTAGATCTAGCCGGATCTGAGATCAGTGATGTGGTCTCGAGACCGCGGTCTTGGATGTAGCCTTACGGAGATTCAATTGAGAATTGAGAATTGAGAATTGCGTTTATGCTCTTGACTCTTGAGGCTTAGGTTGTGGTCGTGGACAATGCGGTCTTGGTCTCGGTCTCGGTCTTGCATCACGCGGTCTTGGTCTCGGTCTTGGTCTTGGACCACGCGGTCTTGGTCTCGGTCTTGGTCTTGAACCACGCGGTCTTGGTCTCGGTCTTGGTCTTAGAATTTTGGTCTCGTGCACAACACTGTCTGAGATCCGGCACCTGGAATTGAGTTTCGTCATCCGAACTATGAGATCCGCCACTGAAAAGAGAAGACCTGTAGGCCTAAATGTGTTTTTTGTTGAAATAATAATTATGCATCTTGTTTCAGGCATTTTATGTCCTGCACTCCTGCATGTGGCCGATTGTTTAGATCGGTCGGCCTGCAACACAGAGTGCGGATTCGAGCCTTGCCCGAGGCACTGACTGTGTGGAACCTTAAGAAAGTCCTTCACTCGCAGTTGCTCTGCTCCATCGGTGTTCCGTCACAATGGTCGTGTGCAGCTTTGGAAGGAGGTCAATTATCAATTACGGTCATAATATTGTCTAACCCGAATACGGTTTAGTCACTAGTGAATAGCAAATATCAGTCGCAGATTCGAAAGATATAAAAAGCTTATGTTTAGATTTGCACAAATTTGGATATCCGCAACCACTGGATGAACAATTTAAATGCTGCAACGCTGCAGTCTACATTCGTCTGCCTTGGCGTGCGCGCGCGCGTGTGCTGTGTGTACGTGCGCGTGCGCGTGCGCCTGTGCGTGTGTGTACGTGCGCGTGCTGTGTGTGCTTGCGCGAGCGTGCGTGCGCGTGTGTGTTTGCTGTGCGTGTGTGTACGTGCGCGTGCGCGTGCGCGTGCTGTGTGTGCTTGCGCGAGCGTGCGTGCGCGTGTGTGTTTGCTGTGCGTGTGTGTACGTGCGCGTGCGCGTGCGCGTGCTGTGTGTGCTTGCGCGAGCGTGCGTGCGCGTGTGTGTTTGCTGTGCGTGTGTGTACGTGCGCGTGCGCGTGCGCGTGCTGTGTGTGCTTGCGCGAGCGTGCGCGTGCGCGTTTGCCTGTGCGTGTGCGCGCGTGTGCGTGTGTGTGTGTGTATGTGCGCGCGCGTGTGTGCGCGCGCGCTCGCGTTTGCTTGTGCGTGTTCGTGTGCGTGTGTGTGCCGTGTGCGTGCGTTTGCTTGTGCTTGTGCTTGTTCTTGTTCTTGTGTGCGTGCGCGTGCCTGTGTGCGTGCCTGTGTGCGTGCGCGCGCGTGCGCGTGTGCGTGATTGTTCGCGTGCTCGTGCGCGCGCGTTTGCCAGTGCGTGTGCTTGTGTATGTGTACGTGCGTACGTGCGTACGTGCGTGCGTCCGCGTGCGCGTGCTGTGTGTGTGGGCCATCGATAGGTCGATGGTGTGGGCGCGTTTTCTGTTTGTCTGATTAGCCAGTGTGCAAGTGTGCAATTGCATATTGCCCCTCTGAATAAAACCGCTAATACCGAATCTCTCTGCCTGCCTATAATGCCTATCGATTTTGTCTTGACTGAGTTCCTGTGAATAAGCTGAATTATGTGACTTGGCATTCTTTGGGCGCTGTCTACAGAGAAACTTACAGGTAACGATTACCGATTACGATAACAACTGGGGTCCCGACTCACGGTTCTTACCGTACGTGATGCAGTTGTCAAAGTCCCTAAACGCAAGTACGTTAGTTTGGTCATGATGTAAGAAATAGGAGGTTTGGTTTAGGCCTTCACAGTATTAACGGATATCATAGACATCTTAGGCCTATTTCTCTTGGTGTTGGTTTCAACGGTTTGCAGACAGTTGAAGTGTGAAAAGTAGGATTTTGAGTGTAGTTTTGAGGTTAAGGGAACATGACAGTTTGATTAACAGTTCCAAGACGATATTCTTGTTGTGTGAGTTTTCGACCTGAAGCTTTTTCTTTCCACAAAACAATCATTTTAAAGCGTTGGTTGGCTAAAGACGCGATCGAGTGATTATGGTCATTGGTAGGCCTACTTACATAAAGTTACATGAGCATAATATTAATGTACATGTTTTATATAGCGACTGTATGGCCTTGAACCTGCTTATTTTTTTTAATGAATTGATCGCTGGAGACCCTTTACCACCGCTGCCCGTTTGAATGGGCGCCACGCCATTTAGGTCCCCGTGTGCGAACCGTGCTATAGCCCGAGATTTAAATCTCTGAAATAAGCCAGCATCGTGAGGCGAACCGCGATCCGCACGCTCTCTAATACAGCGGCTCATGAGACGCAGCCTACGCTCTTAGTGATGTAGCTAACTGAGCCATTATGGTGGACTATCAACTAAGAGGTTGAATAGGCCCTACTCGGTTGTTTCAGATAACTGCCTGGGCCGACAGATATTTTAAGATTTCCGTTGGGTTGGAGTTCAGCGTAATGGTA
Organism: Aporrectodea caliginosa; assembly: GCA_020284085.1. NCBI lineage: Eukaryota > Metazoa > Annelida > Clitellata > Crassiclitellata > Lumbricidae > Aporrectodea > Aporrectodea caliginosa. Next base: position 431,791 of record JACEVL010000256.1, on the reverse strand, counting down.
ACACTCTGGCACGAAGAGCAGAAGATCAGCACGGACCCGCATCGCTTCTCGCTACCCTCCCAAATGCATTTAAGCGTTTCACTCGCCAGATGGCGCTGGTAAAATGAGCAGTAGGACTTGATGGGTGCCTTGCATGGCTGCCAAACAGTTAAATGCGACTCCTGTAATAACTTGTGATTATCCGTTCATACCGTGAATTGTAATCATACTGCGGTGTGTCAGTTTGAAATAATAAAGGAAGATTGTTTTAAAAACTAATGCCCTTGGCGAGCTCAACTATAAATTGGGTTGCCTACCCCATTGGTATGAAGATCAGGCAGTGAGGGTGAAGCTGGCTACCCGCCCTATGTATACCAGACTAAGAAACTGAACATATTGTTTATGGTTAGCTTAGGATATTAATTCAATAATTCATGCATTCATTCATTCATGCATTCATTCATTCATTCATACCCACGTAATCATGTAATTCATTTGTCCTCCATCACTTAAAGATTACTCAGAGTTGCTCTTATATACTATGTGCCACAATTACAAAGTGACACTTTTTTATAGAGTGAGTTTTAAATGCATTTAAAGAATTCTCAGTTGTTTGTCTTATAAGGAAAGTCTTTGGTCTTCTGTTCCCTATCAAACATAGAGACATGGAGCAGTCTTGATGTTTTCACAAAGTAAGTTGAATCATTAAAGCATTTGCAGATAGCTCAGTGGAAATTTAAGTTTGAGTCACAATAACAAATACATTTAGTCTGTTATAGTTCAGGCCAAGAAGGGGATGACTTTAACTGGGTCACTGAGTGATAAGTGGTGGGTAACATAGGTGGGTAACAGTGCAACCCCACCCGTAGGGTCGTTGCTGAACTATAGTAAACATCAGCACAGAATTAAGTACTAAAAGAAAAAATACGAAATATTTATAAGGGTGGTACAGACTTGTTTTTCCTGTTGTTGTTTATACTTAACAGGTCTGCAGTCATGTCTCAGATACAACTGACAGCACCAGCTCCACCTTTCCAAGGCACCGCTGTTGTGGATGGTGAATTTAAGACTGTTTCACTCAACGACTTCAAGGGCAGTTATCTGGTTTTGCTATTCTACCCAACAGATTTCAATTTTGTTTGTCCCACAGAAATCACTGCGTTTAGCGATCGTGTGGAAGAGTTTCGTAACATTGGATGCGAAGTGGTTGCCTGTTCTACAGATAGTCACTTCTGTCACTTGGCCTGGTTAGACTCACTGAATATTGTACTATATGTGTGTACGGTGTAAGAATTCTTTAAGAAAATATGAAACGATGACATAAGACAATCATTAGGTATCCTAACAACTCTGTTAGACAAAGTCGTTCAACAAAAACTCCGATGGTTTGGACATGTAGAGAGAAAGCCAGTTGACCGACCACCACACAATGCACTACATGCAAGATTCAAAGGAAAGAGAAACAAAGGCAGACAAAGACTATGCCGAATAGATAATATAAATGAGAACATAACATCACTTGGACTAACACTAAGTGGAGCAATATACTTGACAAATGACCGAGGACAATTTTGGAGATTGTTTATTCATACCCATTGCCGGCATCAGGAACTGATGATGATGAGTGTGGAGTCGTTTACATACTCCCGGTTTATGCCAACAGATATTTGTTAAAAATTGACGACAAAGTTAATAATGGTGTTAATGATGATGATGATGTATATGAGTTGAGTTTGATTATAATTTTTCAGGACCAACACCCCTCGCAAACAGCGTGGCGTCGGGCAGATAAAATTTCCTCTGCTTTCTGACAAGAACTTTCAGATTGCCAAAGCGTATGGAGTGCTCAAAGAGGAAGCCGGAATAGCATTCAGGTCAGTGCTATTTCATAGGCCATTACACCATTTTGCTCAGGCTCCTTCGGCACCCCGGCCCGCCACTTGCTGGAAAATATTGCCACTGGCTGACCATTAAAAAAGCTTTGGCACCTCTGGTGTAGGCGAACTCAGCCTTCCATTCTCTGAGTGTCAGTAAATGAGATATAGCCTACTATTGGTGGATTGCCGTTGTCATGTGTTTGCATTTCAGCTGAGACGTCCTTCAATCCCATGGACCTTGCTTCGGATTTGTTACCTTTATTATTTTCCTGATCAATCTGTGTATCTTTTGCTGACACAATTATAGATCAACAGGGTCAATACAGCTGCACGGCTTGTAGTGTTGCATTCTGTGGCTTAAAAACATTGACCGTATGGCTTGAGTCCAAAACACTGCTTGAACTAGGTGTTTTTTTTAATTTTGTTTCAATTTTTGTGATATCTTTTCATTCATGTTTAATTATTGCTTTTTCTCGCCCTTCCTTAGTGTTTACATGTATTCACGTTTGCTATGTTTAACCTCATTGGTAAGGGTAATCAATATCTGAAGTTACACTATACATGCTTGGTTTGGTTTGATTCTAGTTAAGGTTTTTTTGTTTAGTTTGTATGTAGTTAAGGTTTATGTTTTTCTCAATAGCTTTTTTGGTTCGAAACTGAATGTTGACCCTAAATCCTTCCTGTTGTTATTATGTACTGCGATAATAGTAATAAATTAGGTGACCCTAGCTAGCGGGACTATTGTCCTTTCGGGGTTCCCTTTTGTGGCTTGTGATGAAAAATAATCTTGCTGCTACTGTGTTGTGATGTTAACAATGGCAAATAATCATGTTACCTTTGTTTCATTTTAATGGCTTCAATAAAAAGAATTGATTGATTGATTGATTGAATCATGGCTGTTGATGTGAAAAGCTATGTATTGACAGCACTTTCAGAGGTGCACAGGTGCTATATAAATGTTCAGATGCATACATAGATACATATATATACATACGTGTGTACATACATACATGCATACTGGTACATACTTGCTGGTGGTATATTCATACCAGTACATACATATTGTATATGACTAAGAATGTAGCGAAACGCGCTCTAGCCTCTCGTGCAAGACCTGTTTTGTTAAAGCATGCTATAAATTTTCATTTGTATTATTGTATTGTATATGATCTATATCTGCATTCATACATTTGGCCACCATGCCACCATCCTCTAGCATAACCTATCAGATGTGTAACACCTATTGTGTTTCTGACCTTTGATATATTTGTTTAGGCTGGTTTTAAGTACTCTTCAGTCGGCATGTTGTAGTAGGTAGTGTACCTCTGAGCCAACAGGTTAAAGTGTCTTTCATGTTCAAAGGTGTCATTTGTAGTATAATATATGATACAGGCTTTTGTTGGTCGCCTGTATAGAACTGAAAGGCCATAGCCTCAGCCATAAATGTATAGCTGCTACTTTTATAGAGTATGACTAGGAATTTCTTATTACTTATTAATTAACCTCAGAATGTACTTGTTTAGAGTGTGACTAGGAATTTCTTATTAATTAACCTCAAAATGTACTTGTTTAGAGTTTGACCAGGAATTTCTTATTCATAAGCCGCAAAATGTACTTATTTAGAATGTGACTAAGAATTTCTTATTAATTAACCTCAAATGTACTTGTTTAGAGTGTGACTAGGAATTTCTTATTAATTAACCTCAAGATGTACTTGTTTAGAGTGTGACTAGGAATTGCTTATTAATTAACCTCAAAATGTACTTGTTTAGAGTGTGACCAGGAATTTCTTATTAATTAACCTCAAAATGTACTTGTTTAGAGTGTGACTAGGAATTTATTATTAATTAACCTCAAAATGTATTTGTTTAGAGTGTGACTAGGAATTGCTTATTAATTAACCTCAAATGTACTTGTTTAGAGTGTGACCAGGAATTTCTTATTAATTAACCTCAAAATGTACTTGTTTAGAGTGTGACTAGGAATTGCTTATTAATTAACCTCAAAATGTACTTGTTTAGAGTGTGACTAGGAATTGCTTATTAATTAACCTCAAAATGTACTTGTTTAGAGTGTGACAGGAATTTCTTATTAATTAACCTCAAAATGTACTTGTTTAGAGTGTGACTAGGAATTTCTTATTAATTAACCTCAAAATGTACTTGTTTAGAGTGTGACTAGGAATTGCTTATTAATTAACCTCAAAATGTACTTGTTTAGAGTGTGACTAGGAATTGCTTATTAATTAACCTCAAAATGTACTTGTTTAGAGTGTGACCAGGAATTTCTTATTAATTAACCTCAAAATGTACTTGTTTAGAGTGTGACTAGGAATTTCTTAAATTAACCTCAAAATGTACTTGTTTAGAGTGTGACTAGGAATTGCTTATAAATTTTGTTTATTTGTATTATTGTATTGTATAATGATCTATATCTGCATGGAATTTTTGGCCACCATCCTCTAAATGTACTTGTTTAGATGTGACCACCTATTTCTTATTAATTAACCTTTGAAATACTTGTTTAGAGTGTGACTAGGTTTTATTAATTAACCTTCAAAATGTACATGTTGTACCTCTGAGGAAACAGGTTAAAGTGTACTTTCATTTCAAAGGTGTCATTTGTAGTATAATATATGATGCAGGCTCAAAATGTACTTGTATAGAACTGAAACGAAAGCCTCAGACATAAAATGTATAGCTGCTATTTTTATAGAGTATGACTAGGAATTTCTTATTAATTAACCTCAAAATGTACTTGTTTAGAGTGTGACCAGCAATTTCTTATTAATTAACCTCAAAATGTACTTGTTTAGAGTGTGACTAGGAATTTCTTATTCATTAGCCTCAAAATGTACTTGTGTAGATCAGTGGTTTCAACCTTTTTGTAGTGACGGAACCAGGACCTCAAGCAGAGCCCTCATTTGCTTATGGAACCCAGAGTATTTCACCCGTTCAATTTTCAAGAAATAAATGAAATTATAACTTATAGAACGATAGAAAATCCTGGAACCTTCAAAACACATTATAATAATACTCTTCATATCTCATTTTCACATCTTTGCATCACATTTGATCCGCATCTCTCTTTCTCTGATCACATCTCCAACCTGTTGCGCTCCTGCTTTGTGCATATTCGTGACCTCCATATTCGACTCATGCTTGACTTTAAAACTGCTTTCACTATCGTATACCTTCTTTATCCACTTCTACAAAGCCTGATTATGTAATTCCATTATCCCCAACCTTGATCCATCCATATTAAGTGTCTAATTCGTATATTTGTGTATGTATGTATGTATGTTTTTTTTGCCTATTAAGTACCTTGCAAAGGTGCTGTCATAAAAACTTAGCAAGATGTATGAAGTAAATGAGCAAAGTCTCTAGTTAATAGTGGATGGCAGCCATGTGTGTGAAAGTTACCAACATAATTTTCTTACCTTTATACCATGAGTAGAATGTACAATGTTTTACGTGCTTTCTCCATGGCCTCCAAACTCCATTACAGAATGCACATTTTTTGTTATTATTGAGCATTGTCTGTGATTTCTGCAGAGGTCTTTTCATAATCGACGACAAAGGAAAGATTCGTCAGGTAACAGTCAACGACTTTCCTGTTGGGCGTTCGGTGGATGAAGTTCTACGACTGGTTCAGGCGCTCAAGCATGCAGACAAATATGGCGAAGGTCTGTGCTTCTTATTGTTGGCTTGAGCTGCCACTAACTCTATAAAACACTTCTGCAACTGTGACTGTGAGTAAGGAGGGTAAGGAATTTCCTGCAAGTTTTTCAAAGCACTAGAAAGTAAGAGTGTTACAACAGTTGTACTGTGCATAAACTGTTTTAGAATTCACATCTTGAGAGGTTGCGGAAACCGGAAAGGGACCAGAAGGTTCCAGATATCCGAACACCACACTTACCTCGTAGAACCACACTGACTTCATAGAACATATATCATCACTCTGTCTGTCTGTCAGTCTGACAGTGAATTCTGAATGGTCTGTCTGTCTGTCTGTCTATTTTTCTCTGTCTGTGTCTGTCTGTCTGTCTGTCTGTCTGTCTCTTGATGGTCATCCAATTTATAAGTCAAGTCAGAATTGAACATGTGTCATTCACACAGATTAACAACTGAGGAATGACTTGCATGCCACATTCTGGCACCACCACCCACACAGTTAAATACTCTCATCTATAATTTCCAAAGTAGGCCTACTCGTATTATACCCGAGGTCACTGACATTGGTCTTTCCCGGAGTTGTCCTGAAGAAAATTTTAATACACAATGCTTAATTTTAAACAGTGGGTACTGAGACAAGACATTCACAAGTGGATCCCAACCCAGAGAAGTTTTTGGAACCGCTTGCATAGAGATACAAAGTGGAGCCCCAAGTCTGGTTGTCAGAAGAACAGGGAGAGAAGGAGGCAGAGAAGGTATATGCTAAGGCAGATTATGTTTGGGATGAGACAGATTTGGAGGTGGGCAACTGGATGCATCTGGGAAGGAATTCTTGAAGAAGTGGGACTTTAGCTTGGAGTGGAAAGCCTAAGAGGTAATAGACAGAGGAGAGTGAGGTAGGTGGTTGTGCTTGAGTGATGATTTTGGTGGAGGATCTGTCAATTTGCAGAATGCAGGAGGGAGATCGTTCCAGAATCAAGGTGCAGTATAATATGGATCGGTTGGAGGACCTGAGATGAGAAGTGACTGGGGTGGTAAAGAGTGAGGTAGTAGTACATTATTGTATTATTACAGAAGATCTCGGATTATTATTATTAGTGTTATTACTATTATTATTTTTTTTTTACCTATGAGGTATCAATGATCCCTCAGAATTTGGATTATTATTATTAGGCTTATTATTATTGTTATTATTATTGAATATTAGGATTGTTATTATTTTTATTATTGTTATTATTACTCTGTTACTCCATTGTAATTATTACTGTATTACTCATTTACGGTTCAGTTAAATAATAATGTTATTGCATATTTCCTGTTACAGTCTGCCCAGCTGGATGGAAACCTGGCAAGGAAACTATAAAGCCAAGTCCGAAAGGAAGCAAGTTATATTTCCAGAAGATCAACTAATGGAAACAATAAAACGTTTCTCTTTTGTAGTTGAATTAGTTTTATGCTTTTGTTTCCAGTCTGTGTTGAAACTAAAGTAATTAGTTATCAACTAATTGACAAATCAATCATCTAGTCAACCAATCAGGGATTTTGAATTATTCTACAAATGTCTGTATAAGTTTAATTTAATTTGTTTTTCAATTCCCAATGTAAGCATTTAATTTATCGTGAATTTTGTTATTGTTTCATATCTATATTAGATTAAGGGATGAATTTGGACAATACTTATAAGCCTCTAATGTGTATGGGTAAATAGCCTATCATTCAGCTGCAATTTACTCTATTATGCTAAAATTACGTATATATTGTAATATATGTTAAAAAATTAAAAATCCGATTTAAAACATTCCACATATTTGTTTATGTTTGCCATACTGTTGTATGAGCAGGTGAAACCTGCGTTAGACATTCTGAATATCAACTGGTTATTTAAACATCTGAAAGGGAATGGCATTCTGTTTATTGGAATTATAAACCCAAACATTTACACTATTTCTGTTAGCTCAGCCCTAGTTCATTCATTCATTCATATAGAACATTTATATAGCGCCCCTTGAAGAAAACTACTCAGAGACGTTGAATATCAATTACTTTCTGACATTTTGTATCAGTGCGTTGCATTGGCACTGCAGAAGTTACTTGCAACGTTTTGTGTTTATTGGAATGAAACAAATCTTGGTAGATAAAATATAATACTACTTTGCTTGGGCAGTACCTTTCCAACACGTCATCACGTTTGGTTCCCACGGGTCTCAGTGCTAGTTACAGTAATCTAATTGCACCGTGCTTAATCACTGTTTACTCACTGCTTAGGCTACTCACTGCTTAATCACTGCAAGAGTTCGGCAAAAATGTTTGTAGTTCCCTGGCATGTTGTAAGATCTTCATATAGCTGGATCATTGCAGCCTTGTCCATTGTTGTGAGCTATGATCAGGATGTAATTTTCGATTTGAAGCAATGGAAAAAGATGACCTTTTGGCTGGAATACATTGATTAGCAGAGGAAACAGCCTATAGCGTAGGAATGTTCGAAGCGGGAATTCCATCTTTCGACATATCATCTCTATATATGTGACGCATCTCACCCTTCTTCTGACAAAACATCTCGTGACATGATCATTGACATGGAGATCTAAATGCTCTAAGATATATTTAGATCTCAGTGACTTAGTAGCTTGACGTCAGTAGGCCGTTACTGGTCAAGCTACTCATGTCATGAGATACTCCAGTTGAAATGGCTGGACACCCTGTATGGGGTAATTAAGTAACCAGAGGGCCCTGACCTGCATTATTCCCCGTTGAGCTCTCTTGTTTGACTTGGGTCGAATTCTGCTCCCGTCATGCTGAGCGTTGAGCTGATGGTGTCAAGATTCGAGTTCACAGATACTTCATTGTTTTAACCTAGGCATATATGGGAGGGGGTATGGCCATCCCTCTCCCTAGCAGCCTGCTCCTCTCATTGACAGTGTTCAGTGAGTGTAGACATTGTAGCTGCCGTAGAGGGAGTTTGAAACCAAACCTTTCGATTGACAGTCCGGTTGCACTAACCATTAGGCTTGCACTACTAGTGCACACCGTACAGTAAAGTAAACATATAATAAATATAATGTATATATATATATATAGGCCTATATATATATATATATATATATATATATATATATATATATATATATATATATATATAAATTATAGGCATTAGTTTTACGATTCAAGGGCAGAGAGGCCTACATAAGAACCACAGCCTACTCCGCTTAGAGATAATTGGTGTAGGTCTTCGACTGTGCACTTAAAGTCGGTTGAACTTAGCCGTTCAGATGCTGGTAAGACTACCTGACTATCTGCACGTAAAGTAAACTGGATAAAAAGTATAGTATACATAAACTTAAGGCATTCGAGGGATTTAGAGGATACTGTGATACTTTTACAGCCTAACTCTGCATTTTTCTTGTGCAGTTTTCCTTATTGTAGCTCTTCAGCTGCTACGTTTTCACTCTAGAACTGCGTGACTGAAACCAAGGCAGACCGTAAAATTAATATCATCGTCTGAAGTTTGTCTCTCTATTGTCTCAGTCACATATGGAACAAAGAGAACATTCTGAAGACAAGTCTTCTCAAATCTCTCGTCTCTCTTGAGAACTCTCTCGCCAGATTTTGAAACCTCTCTCTCTCTCTCTCTCTCTCTCTCTCTTCTAGAAATATACACACACAGTTGTCAACGCTTCTGTATCTGTGTCTTTCTGTGCTTATTTGTCCATTCAGCTGTACCATACTGCTTCAGTCCGTCTCTCGTTCCATCTCTCCTTCCATCCGCTCCCTCATTTCCTTCGTTCTTCATCTCTGTCTGTCTCCCATACTTCCGACCGACTGCCTCTCTTTTCTGCTCCCTCTTTTCATCTCTTCCTCCCTTCCCTCCCTCTGTCTGTCTGTCTGTGTCTCTGTCTGTTTCTCTCTCTGTCTGTCTGTCTGCCTGTCTCTGTCTGCCTGTCTCTGTCTCCTGTCTCTGTCTGCCTGTCTCTGTCTGCCTCTGTCTATCTCTCCCGCTTCATCTTTATCCGACGTTTGACCTCTGTGGTTTGAATATGGCTCTGTCCGTGTGTATGCTTCTGCCTTTGCGTCCCTCTGTTTCTCTCTGCCTTAGTGTATCTCTGCTGCGCGATCTCACAGCCAAACCCTGCATCTCTACAATATATTATTTTACCATTACATATGAAGTGGTCCATCAGACTATACAGGCGACCAGTCATTCGGTCGGCCACTGGACTTTGTCAGTGTATGGCTCACTCGCAGATATTAGATGCCTAAGGCGTTTCTGAAAGGCACGCCCTTCGTTCTGCAAGCATCAGCGCAGAGACCAAAAATAGCCTACTGCTTAGGCCTCCATCTACACAGGGCTGATGATGGTGGTGGTGCTGCTGCAACTGGGTCTAGCCAAGCCATAACTTGCTGCATGCCTGTGTTACATGTACTAGCCGATTACTTGCAAACTTATGCAGGCCTGAAGGGGATGGGCGGGCCTTCTCGATCCATACATGTAGATGTTGGAGTTGGTAATATCGGAACCGGTTACTAATCTGTGGCTTGGCCTGTGAGGCTGGTAGCTGTGGAATGCCGCCCGGTCGATGCCAGTGACTGGGCTGTGTTGTCTTCGTCAACTGCGACATCCGTTGTTAATAGTCTGGCACTGAACTTCTCTCCAAGACTTTAATTCTCTAAAGACGACGACAGCAGAATGAAATTGCGCAAATAACTGAAACAGTCTTGGTAAGATTTCTAATTAATTACGTTTTATTGGATATACACCACCGGCTCAACTTTAACTGATTTACTAATTATTTACATTAATAACTAATTCTAATCTTTTTATGGATGAATGCATCTATGTATATATGTATGTATGTAGGTGTATGTATGTGTGTATGTATGTATATATGTATGTATATATGTATGCATGTATGCAAGTATGTATGTAAGTATGTGTGTATGTATGAGTGTGTGTATGTATGTATGTATGTATGTATGTATGCATGCATGTATGTATGTATGTATGTATGTATGTATGTATGTATGTATGTATGTATGTATGTATGTATGTGAATTTATGTGTGTGTGTGTGTATGTATGTGGGTATGTATCTCTATATATGTATGCATATATGCGTATGTATGTGTGTATGTAATATGTATGTATCTGTGCATGTATGTATGACTGTATGTATGTATGTATGGACGTAAGTATGTGATCATTTGTACAGCGCGCTTCAAGCGCCTCTATTCAATCAGCTTCTATGGCGTCGCAATCAACAAGCATCGTTGATGGTCGCATCTGGTGAAACCGTCAGAATTCGTAATGACTATTTCCTGTTGGAACACAGAATTTGGAATGGATCTGTTTGGATGAAGTTGTGTTCTGATTTTATGGAGCCAGATCAGTTCGGCGCTGCGAATAATGGTTAAGGTTAATTCGGTTAGTGATGATGAAGAAGGCGACAACGAAGGAAAATACACTGGCGTCGATGATGATGATGAGCAGGAGCATAGTTGTAAAAAACGTTTTTTTCGTTTTTTATTATTTTCCCAAAAACGTCGTTTTTTCGTTTTTTATTTCTCGTCTCGTTTTTTCCCGTTTTTTATTTTTTATATAACTTTATTTATTTATTAACTCTCTGTTACTATTTGTTTAATTTTATTTTTGTCTGATATCCCTTTACGTTGTCTCCTTCCTTTCAAGGATTCATCTTATTTACGTCACTATTTAGTGTCATCAGTTGAGTAATAAACAGCACTGTACAGGAAATAAAATTTATAAAAGTTATTTGAATTTCTAGTGATCCAAAATGTTGTCTTTGTACTCAGTAATCTCTGATTGACTGATAAACTGACGTATTGCTCCATATCAAGTTCTTATATAAGTCAGAATTGTTAGCAGACCTACAATTTGTAATTAAGTAGGCCTACACTCTATAGGCTACTTACAAAGTTTAGTTTTTAATTGCTTATATCATAAAATCAGCTTGGATTTATGTGGACTTATGTATAGCCTACAATTTAAATTTGAAAAGATTTCATATATTTTAATTTCTCAATTTCTTTTAAGCCAAACTTAGGAAAAAGAAAATAATTGTTGCACATTACTGTTACTTGGTGTTTACTAATAAAGTTATGTTATTTGCTGATTAAAATTAAACTGTGTAATCGAGGTTTTTAATTTTAAAAGCAGTAAAAGATGTAGAAAAGTCAAATTATTTTCTTGTCCGTTTTTTTCCGTTTTTTATTTTTTCAATAAAACGACGTTTTTTTCCGTTTTTTATTTTGACTTGACCGTTTTCAACAACTATGAGCAGGAGGATGAGGAGGAGGAGGATGGTGATGGTGATGTTGATGCTGACGATGACAGTGATGATGAGGATGAGGATGACAATGAGGGGAGGAGGAAGAAGGTGATGGTGATGATAATGGTAGTAGTGATGATGATGAGGAGGAGGAGAAGGAGGAGGAGAAGGAGGAAAAAGAAGAAGGTGATGATGATGCTGACGATGACTATGATGATGATGATGATGATGATGATGATGATGATGATGATGATGATGATGATGTTGATGATGATGATGATGGTGATGATGATGATGCTGATGCTGATGATGATGATGCTGCTGCTGATGATGATGCTGCCGATGATGACGACGACAATGATGATAATGATGATGATGGTACTCATGGTAGTGATGATGTCGTATATGGCGACGACAAAGATGAAGACAAAAATGATGCTGATGACAATAACGAAGCTCATTCCCCAAAAAGTGATCCATATTTAGAAAAATGGTGTGCATGACCAGAGGCAGTGTATTTTAAGACCCTAATCTTTCATAAGAAATATTCCGCCAGACCTTTCTGAACTAGAAACCAGCCAGTCTGACTTTCGCACTGTTAGGCAACTGGTATGCAAATTTTTATAATTTGAACCTGTTCTAGATAACAGCATTCCATTAAGTTGAATAAACCACGACCAGTAACCTAAATTCGATTGTGTCTGAACGAGCCAGACTAATAAATATACTAGTTCCCACGACTTAATTTTTGCAGCAGAAGAAAACTGGGCTTTGCGATTACCATAAATCCGCCTTAGATAGTTGGCAATAATGTTTTCCTACAAAATAACGCTCGAACATTGTGTGTCAATAGACTCAATACCAACTGCAACCAAATCTAATAATTATAATCTAATTACTTCTACAGCATACCAATGCGCGTAGGCCTAATAAAGTTTTGTATAGGCCTAATAACAAAAGTGGCGATGGTGTACGTAGGTAGGCTATAAGAACTCTTACCGGTAATATAAAGACCAAGCCATCAATCGAAATCGTAATCAAATTCATAATTCATTGGAGAAGTCCATATGAATTTCGATTATGACAGAGGTTCTAGAAGTTAGGCAGTACCGTAGCGAGGGGTGTTCCAGCGGTTCCATAGAACAGGGCGCAACTCAACAGAGGGCGCAACTTTTGAGACGGAGTGATTGCGTTACTAAACTAAGTACTTTATCTTGAAATATGAAATATCCATGAAAAGTGGGTAATCGTGTTGTTTACCGTCGTAAATTATCCCCCATTGCATCGGTTTCAGCATTGGTCGAATACAAGTTTGATTGACGAAAAGATATTTTGCGAAATAGAAGTTGAATTGATTAAAATAATTTTTCCTTAAATAGAAGTGGGATTGATGAAAAGAATGATTCTTAATTAAAAAGAAGTTGTATTGATGAAAACTAATTCCTGCTTAAATGGAAACTGGAATGATCAAACGAATTCTTGCCTAAATCGAAACGGGATTGATGAAAAGCATTCTTGCCAAGGTAGAAGATGGATTGGTGAAAAATAACAATGCTACAATGGACGAATAATTTATGACGCTAAAATACACGTTTACCGAAAACTGAATAAATGAAATAAAATGAAATAATAAAAAATGAAACTGTGGCAATTTAGGTCACAGGCCTGCTATGGATTTCTGTCGATATAGGGCGTGTAACTGTCGCTGTCAATCGCTAAAGACGACATAACAAATTTGGTCGTTATTGGTTAAGATGATCTTTGGGAGTGGAGCGCTAGATTTACGTTTGGAACAGGGCGCAATTGTAGCTTGCTACGACCCTGAAGTTAGGTTACGTAAGTAAGTAAGTAAGTAAATAAGTATGTATGTATGTATGTATGTCCTTTATTTGGCCAGTTGCTAGCCGCATTTCTGCTTAGACAGTGATTAAGCAAGTTCAGATGAGTTGTAAGTTAAGACCTGATTGACATCCAACAACTGTCATAACGAATAGAAGTGGGCAACGAAGTCAAAAGACTTGGTCCAGCAACCGATAATATTGTAGGCTAACTCACATAGCGCCTCTTCAAGAGACCTAACAAAAAAAACCAGGAACGAACAGAACATTGGTTTTCATGCGCTTGCGTAAAAGAGGTAAAGAAAGAAGAAGGTACCTACCTTCTTCTTACGGTACTCAAGTCGTACGGTGCTATAGAGAGTGCTACAGAGGGACTCGAGAACCAACATTGTCCTTGCATTAGGCCAGTTAGAACGGTGTTCATACTCAGTTGCTTAGTTCTATTTGAGAGGGGAACATGGTGAGTTTCCGCCACACTGTCAGTCTGAGGTAGGATTATTCGAAGGGAAACTTCGGGATTCAAGGAAATCCAGTCCACACAAAACTTCATGTTCGACAAGTCACACACACTTTCTTGGGTTGTTATAGGAGTCAGACATTGATGAAAACGATAGACCTTGTTATGTCGATGCATATCCAGAGGGATAGTTGTGAAACGGTAACCCTATTAGTTGAGTCGTGTCCCTATTAGTTGAATCGTGTAACGAGAGGGATAGAGGTTTTTAGTCTTCAGACTGTTTGAGTAGGCCTATCATTTGAATGGTTTAAACGGGTAATATAAGACTGCTTATAAGTTCCACGGTCTTCTACGAGGTTTCTGGCCATGTGAAGAATGCGCCATCTCAGCAGACATTCTAATCACAGATGAAGATCGATCTTATTAAAGTATTATATGTATGTTTATATGTATTTATGTATGTATGTATGAATGACGTATATATGTATATATGTATGTATGTATGTATGTATGTATGTATGTATGTATGTATGTATGTATGTATGTATGTATGTATGTATGTATGACATTGTATGTATGTATGTATGTATGTATGTATGTATGTATGTATGTATGTATGTATGTATGTATGTATGTATGTATGTATGTATGAGCACTTGTTATAGCGCCCCTTCAAGATTTCTACTCAGAGGCGCTCCCGACTACAGCGCGGACACTGAATCGGAGTTTCACGCCGAAGCGCATGAGCAATTGCGAGTGAAGGACTTGCCCAGGGTCCCTACTCCCTACGCGGCGGCTTTGAGGTGGATTCGAACCCGCAACTCTCCGGCTGCAAGGCACCGAACATACCACTGCACCACCGCGCCCCACATATTATATGACTTTTATAGAATTTGTAAACTCATGCAGACCTATACAGCGCCCATTCTTCGGGTTCTGCTGTCCTACGGCGCTATATAAATCATTTTATTATTGTTATTATTATTATTTTTTTCCCCGAGGTACATAATTATGATCCCTCAGGATTGCAAAAATTAGGGGGCGCATTGTTCTGGAATGGCTATACTCATTATTATACTCATTATTATTATTATTATTATTATTACTATTATTATTATTATTATCATCATCATCATCATTATTACTGTTATAATTATTATTATCATTATTATTATTATTATTAATTACCTCGGGTAAAAAATAATAATAAGCCTACGTATAGACCCAGTAGGCCTAATATAACGAGACAGAGAGAGAGAGACATAAAGAAGGAGAGACAGAGAGAGAGAGAGAGAGAGACAGACAGAGAGCTGACTATTGTATAGAACTATAAACTAAACGTGCACGGCGTAGGTAGGCCTATGGCTATTAGCCGACATTATGACGCCCTGCTTTCGCTAAAATGTAGGTCATTATAATTATACATAACTATATGCATCTATGCTACAAAATTGCAATGTCAATTTTCATATTATGGGACTGGCCGATTATGACAGGCAGAGGCTAATGGATGCGCATCCCTGCCATGGCCTCTAATAAACTGTGCATTGTATACAAAGCGACCTACATACCCTGTTACCGCGTATTTAAGTATTATATGCATTCTAAGTGATATTATGGCAGCTCCAGCGCTTCGTTTGTGAGTGTACAAAAGTGTGCTAGCGGTTCAAGTTATCCAATTGCACACATCGTCCTACAGTGAACCCATATGTACACGTGCGATTCGTATGCGAGCCTCAAACAAACATATACACGCATACACGCATACACGCACACGTACGTAGGGAGATACGCAATATAGCAGTGCATGTGTTAGCCACTGCTATTTCTGACATTAGATATGCTTTCTATTTTCAGCTGGCGACCTCCGCTGTGGCTTCATCAACCAGCCAGGAGCCAGTCAGTTGTTGAGGCTGAAAGACTTGATGTATACATGGCTCGCAGAAAACGTTTTTCGTCTATGGCTTAGATGTTGCTGGAGCTGTGGGCAATTGCGAACTTTGTGGAAGTGGAAGAGAAAGTAGAGAGCTAAGTAAAAGTGAATGTACGAGTTGGAAGTCGTGGGGGGGGGAGGAAGAATAGTTGCAGGAAGAGGGAAGGACGCCCGCTGAGTGCAGGTATTGAACGATTGAAGTGATCCTGGGCGGTTGAGATGAGGCCCTGTCGACGTCAGACTGCAACAAGACCTTGCTTCCAGCTGCTGTGGCGTCCATAAAGGAGCCGAGGCACAGACAACAGTCTAGCTGTTGTAACCACCGCTCACCTCCCTTCTCTCTGCCTTCTTCCCTGCAGCTCTGTACGGCCTCCCCTCTTCCCCGCTTCATCCTGGCCGACCGCTGTTACTGCCTCCCATGCCGCTCCCAATTTAGGCATTCCTGCCTCTTGGATATCGGCGCCGGGTCTCACCGCCCGGCAGACTCCGCGTTCCAGCAAAGGCCAAGCGGATAAGATAACAACGGCGAAGGTGCTTGCTCTGTCTAAGACGTTGGCGCGGGCGAAGGATGGGAGGGTGGAGGGAGAGACGGCGGCGAAGGGGGTCGGTCGACCAGCTGCCTTGCTTCTTCTGTCGGCCTTGTCTCCGGCAGTTGCCGCCGACGGAGTTGGAGCAACCTGACTAGAACCAGATGCTACGGGCCGAGTATCTTGAGCGCGGCAATCCTCACCCGAAGAAGCAGGCGGAGAAGGATGGGGAGGAGGAGGATGGGGAGGAGAGCTGCAACAGCCGCAGCAGCCCATAAGACAGAGCATTAACCGAATGAGGAGGGGATAAGGTGGCTAGTGCGCCGACTTGTATACCTAAGAAATGGTCATGCGAGCGAGTCTAAGTGCCTCGGGCTGGCTCTGCCTCTGCCCCACAGGCCGACGGTGGCGGCGGCATCTCCTTGGCAAGCCCACGTGGTCCTGCGTCTTTCTCCACCGGTCCATTTATAACTTCCGATGATAAGGCAGCAGAGGTATATAGGGAGGGGTCCGGCTGGCGGGAGTCTGGGCGCCGCCTTCGGTTCAGTAGGTCGGTGGTAAGCCGGGCGAGCGGGTGGGTGCCTTCTTTCTCCGCTGAAACTGCGTCGATTGGCAGTCATTCCTCTGAAGGGGTCTTGAGGCGCCGTCGATGCAGTCGGCGTCTAATCCTCGTCCGGACGGAAGACGAGATATACGCCGTTCGCAGCCAAACTTTCCACTTGGAAACTTCTCTCGTGCAGAAGAAGAGTAGTGTCTGAGACGTAGATGTTCGGAGACTTACTTTCAGAAAGTCTAACTGCAACAACTGTTGGTGTTTGAGGAATCGAGGAAAGGCTGTTCGGCGCCATCTTAGGCCAGTCCGACGAAGAAGTTTCGTGAGTGAGACATATTTCTTTGCAGACCGTAATGGCGTTCGATAGCTTTATGGAATGTAAAGAAGTATGCAACATTCTCGGAAACAGACAACGAGACTCGGCGTAGGATGGCAGCACAGAAAAGTAATTGTTTCTGGGATATCATCTATGTTATCACCGGACGATTTAGTCAGAAGGTTGACTGCTTGGTTTTAGCTAGGCCACGTGACGAGCGGCGCGCCGAGTCAAATAATGGATTAACTTCCAAGATTATTGTAGATGAGTGTAGATAACAGTAGAGATTAAGTAGAGATAACACGCTGAACTAGTTATCAGTTATTCTACACAAGAATTTTTAAGCAAACTTTTGCGGTAAGAAGGATTTCTGAGCTTAATATCTTTTATCAGCAAGAAAGCGATAAAATGGTTTTATTGCGGAAATCTTTTAAGCTTAAAGTTTAAAGACAAATAATTATTTAAGTTAACCTTTTAACGCTTAGGCTTTGATTTGATTTCTCCTAAAATGTGACGGTTTCCAGCTTTTTCCTAAACTACTTTTTTGTAAGTTTAAAAAAAGAGAGAGTAGATAAGTATGTAGTTAGAAGAGCAGATAGCCTACTGTAGGCTAGTTAGATAACTGCTAGCCTACAGAAATTGAATATCAGTATTTTTGGTTCTTTATGAACGTTGGCTTAAATTTTCACACTTTATCTGTTGAATAATTTTCCGGTCTTTCTCTCTATAGGGCCTACAATTTACGCCGCTACAATAAAGCCAGTCAGTGAGATAAGTTGTTGTTACTTTCATTTAAAAATATACATGGCTTTTGTTAATGAAATTATAGGTTAGATCAAAATGGCAATTGCCACCACGTGTAGTTTTCCGAGAAGTGTCATCTACTGAATTTCTAGGATTTTTTGTTTAATGTAAACAGAATTCCACTCTGTGAGCAGAAAGCAATATAGTTAATAAAAAAAGGTGCGTCATCCGTTGTGCATTATATATGGGCGCGATGGAAGTTCCTATGCAATCGATAATTCAAAGTGTCAGATAATGACTCCTCATCTTGCCTTCACATGCATTTAATTTGCATGTTTCAGTTCAGCACTTAGCCTACATATTCAGCTCATCGTGTTATGCTGCCTAGGCCCTAGACTAGTTAGATTCCCACGAATTCCCCGTTTTTGAGAAGGATAAAGGCACTCTATAAACACCCCGATAAGTGCGTACATACCTTTATGCGTAGGGCCTACATTTACAGGGATATAACACATACATAGACGAGATATGAACACGTACATTTATTACATGGATTTCTCGAAGTCAATCCTCGTATGAGTGATATTACGCTTGCAGGATATTACGACCTAAGCAACAATCTAACGTCTCAAAAGTTTTCTTCATTGAAGTAGGGGCGCCACATGAAAGTAACTGCATAAGACAAGGACAGGACACGCTGGGTTCTATCGACAGAGGTCGCATTATGTGAAGGCAGCAATTTGAACTTAGTTACAATCATGCATACAAAGGACTTGCTTCAAGTCTATTATATTTCATTTCATATGTGCAAGTCTGACATAATCATAATTAAATTTGTAATTATTTTCATTTTTTATATATTTCATTGTGTTTACATGCATCGGACATGAATTGTTCGCCTCATTAAACCGACTCATTAAGCTTATAAACTTCGTACAGTATTAGGCAGGTGATTCACATGTTGAGAATATTAGGGCATATTCAGCTGGCTATGATGGATGATTCAGCAAATCGCAATTGCCAAGTTTGACGCCTCGCACGTTCCGCTCTCTCGTTATTATCCAGGCCAGCCAGTACAAAGTCCGAGGCAACTTGAAACGCAGTATACTGTACAGCGTACTTATTTGTACCCACCATAACCTGAAGAAATCTAGAGTCGGATAGTAGGTCATTTTTGACCCTATTCAAGTTCTATTTGACCTCAACCAAGGCCAGAGGTCGACTTCAATCTTACATTCATACATGAATGCAATCGGCGACTTTAATGTGACCTTTGGGCTAACTTATTAGTCGGAGTAATTCCTCGTACATCTCCTTACAATCAAAAGCAATACCTACTACTCTGCTGCTGTTACTATTACTACTACTACTACTACTACTACTACTACTACTACTACTACTACTACTAATAATAATAATAATAAAAATACATTCAAAAATATAATAATAATCCTACGTATAGACCCAGTAACAATAATAAGACAGACAGACAGAGAGCAGAAATAACGTCATTATAAAAACTTGAAAACAATCCATAGTTCGTAATCGGTATTAAAGAGAATCTCAGTTAGGTAGGGAGACCAGAAAGCCCCCAGGGAGATTAGAAGGTCGGAGTGGTTATCACTGTTACCTCTTGCCACATCTGCGCAAGTTTTCTATTCTCAACTGAAAACGTTCCCTTTAACAAATCTTATCCCGATTCCTCCTCTTCCTCTGCCTCTCTCGCGCTCCAGTTCTAAACACCATCCAACGCAGCCTTCTGACTGCCTGCTTCAATGGCACTTCGGATCTTGACCGGGAACCGATTTTTCCTCTGACTGCCTATAGATTTCATCTTTATCAAGCGCCTTCCAATAACATAGTTTTCTGGCGCTGCATAAATCGGAAGATAACGACTACAGTTACGATTATCGACTTGAAAGAGTTGTAAGTGCAGACGGTAGTTACATGTAAAACAACCACAAAACCTCGTTTCACATCAGCCACGGAGATTATTCTAAAAACACAATTTCATAGAATGTTATGTAATGTTGTTGAACATTTATATAGCGCCCCTTTCAAGATACAGTCTACTCAGGCGCCATTTGCGCTAGCCTATAAGTTTATGTTAAATGTCATTACGAACGAATAGCCTACATTTCTGCATCAGTTATATGAATTTTCTAATATCTCAGCAGATTCTGCTCATAAAGCGTCATCATATTTTTAATGGCAGGCATCAGCGGATGACGCTAAGTGCATATTATGCACAATAGCCTACATAGCCTACACGTATATGATTCCTTCATTCCTTCCTTCCTTCCTTCCTTCCTTTCTTCATTCATTCATTCCTTCCTTCTTTCCTTCCTTCCTTCCTTCCTTCTTTCCTTCCTTCCTTCTTTCCTTCTTTCCTTCCTTCCTTCATTCCTTCCTTTCTTCATTCATTCATTCCTTCCTTCCTTCCTTCCTTCATTCCTTCCTTCCTTCGTTCCTTCCTTCGTTCCTTCGTTCCTTCCTTTCTTCATTCATTCATTCCTTCCTTCCTTCATTCCTTCCTTCCGTCGTTCCTTCCTTCGTTCCTTCGTTCCTTCCTTCATTCATTCATTCCTTCCTTCCTTCGTTCCTTCCTTCCTTTCTTCCTTTCCTGTAGCGCGAACTTCGCGATTATATAAAGGCACAAGGTATCAACTAATGGCGCACCAAAAACGAAGGCAAGTTCAAGCTTCTTAAAAAGGAGGCCGTCTCATAGGCACTCGAACGAACTCATTCCCTTCTCTATATTGGGATTGCACAACCAATCTGCTAAAGCTATAACGATGACAGCTTAATTTTTTATAATCTCAAATTCTACTTCAACTCTGGGAAGACCTTGATCATTGACCTGGTTTATTATTATTATTAGTTACTGTTTAACGACACTGTGTCATAACAAAGATGATTAGCGTCGCCCTCCTCCTTAATCCAGGCTTGGGACTGGCACTGGCAGAGTGCAAACTAATAAAGAAAAAAATACTTACTTAAACAGTGGCGGAGTTTAGCGTTTGCTAGGCAATTATAGTCTAATGGTTGGCTTGCTTGGTTGTCAAGCGACAGACCTGTATTCGAATTCCCGACAGAGTTGAAGGATGTCTCGTATTTCTGTTTCTGATTATGATACGAGTAGGCCTAGGGCTAGGCCTACAATTAACGAACAGTGTTGATTCAAAGATCAGTTGGCGAAGCTAAGAAATATGAAGCCTTCAACACTTCATATCACTGGCTGCCTCTTTGTAATAGCTGAAGAGACTGGTCCGCTTCCTGTCCAACGAATCTGGTGATAAATATGACACCAGTCGTATAAATGTTACCTACATGTACAGTAGGCTACTAATACACAGGAACATCGGAACAGCTGACGGCATTTCAACTTGGAGAGAATTAAAGCTGACTAATAATTTGCTACAAAGGGTTCTTTGTTTGAATTAGTTAGGTGTTTACGACGTTGTGGCTTTACAAAGATGATTAGAGTCGCCCTTCTACTTTATCCAGCCTTGGGATTGGCACCGCCTGATAAACGGTGGAGTCTGATTTCTACAATGGGTCAAATCTTCACGTCATCAATTAGGAAACTCATTAATTATGTCAACTGTGAACTTCACTCGCAATTGCTCATGCGCTTCGGCGTGAAACTCCGATTCAGTGTCCGCGCTGTAGTCGGGAGCGCCTCTGAGTAGAAATCTTGAAGGGGCGCTATACCTTAAGTGCTGATACATAATTTGTGTCGGACTCGCAATCAATTAGGGCCTATTGTGCAATCTTAAAAGATAAAACTCCCTGAGTAGGCTATGATGTTGTCACATTTGCAATATAAAATTTTGATCTAGAAGCGGTTTAAAAGCTATAATATTCGTGTTCCATGTCGTCGCTATCCATATTGTGCAATAGGAAGCAACTTTAATTTGTAATTATAGGCGTAATAGACGGCCTTTACAACGTTCTCCAAGTAATATTTAGCATAGTTTGTTCACCAGGCGGCGTAAGTTATCCAGCGTTTCAGGGTTTGGATCATTCAGAAATTACATGTAGGGCTACATCTACATGAAAATCGAGTCGTTCTCCACTGACCTTCTCATGCGAACTTGACAACGTACTGAGTAGAGCTGTTTTATCAGGAAACGGAAACTTCTTGGTAGTCGCCTCGGATATTAGTCAGAGAGAACTAGGGCCTACGACTGGTCAACCGTTCTAATGCCGAGGCCAAGAAACTATAGTCGTACTCATAGCCTAATCATGTCTCCGTCGCTGTCATACCACAGTATAAATAATTACTATAATTAATAACAATAATTAATGTTGTTATTTCTTCTGTGGTCATACTCTGGTGGTGGCAATCTCAAAAATCAGAATTTGGATAAAGGCGGAGGGCAGTCATTCCTTCCTTTCTTCCTGCGTTCCATCCTTCGTTCGCTCTTTCCTTCTCTCTCCCTTCCTTCCTTCCTTCCTTCATTCCGTCCATGATCCTTCCTTCTTACTTTTGTTCGTTCCTCCATGTAAACTGCAGTTCGACCTAGACCAACGTGGATTCGATCAGTGTGATTGTCGTTAACAATAACGATAACGAAAATGTTCGTTAACGAAAATAAAATGATTTCGTTAACGATAACTATAACTATAACTAAAAAGTATCATTAACTATAACTATAACGAAAATAAATAACGAAAATTCCTCTTTACTTTCGTTAATAAGAAAATAAAAATAGGAAGTGCAATATGGACGATTCGACATAAATGAGAACGAAAAATGCGATATTTTTATTATGCAATTTGTCAGTTACTTTGGAAACTCGTGTCTTCATGAAGCTGATTTAGCTGAATGCAGCCATGCATCAACGGCTTTCAAAACTCTGAGCAACTTGTGAAACAGCGTGTTAATACGCACAAATTTGCATATAGCCTTAATTATTGTAACTAAGTAGGGCCTAGGCTAGTAACTAAAATTATCTAACATAAAAATCCATTAACTATAGCTATAACTATAACTAAAAAATAATATTAACTATAACTATAACGAAAATAAAAAAAACCATTCACTATAACTGTAACTATACGGTAACTAAAATAAAATCTGTAAGGAGAATCACACGTACTGGATTCGATTCCCATATTATGATTGATTACTTTAATTATTACCGCCTTCTCACAAGGCTTCGCTTATAAAACAATCGACAAACTAGGCCTATAGGCCTACTTATCGCTATAGAACGAAACATTGATTAGGAGGATAGGATCCACAGTTTAACGGCAGCTTATGACAACATTGGCCGTTTCCGCCGACAAAGATTATTTTTGGCATATTACAGCTCATTTTTTAACATTGATTGGTTGGTTCCCCAGTTTAACGGCAGCTTATGACAACATTGGCCGTTGCCGCCGACAAAGATTATTTTTGGCATATTACAGCTCATTTTTACATTGATTGGTTGGTTCCCCAGTTTAACGGCAGCTTATGACAACATTGGCCGTTGCCGCCGGCAAAGATTATTTTTGGCATTTTACAGCTCATTTTTAACATTGATTGGTTGGTTCTCCCCAGTTTAACGGCAGCTTATGACAACATTGGCCGTTGCCGCCGACAAAGATAATTTTTGGCATATTACAGCTCATTTTTTAACATTGATTGGTTGGTTCCCCAGTTTAACGGCAGCTTATGACAACATTGGCCGTTGCCGCCGGCAAAGATTATTTTGGCATATTACAGCTCTTTTATTAACATTGATTAAGCGAATCTGACACCTAAATAAATTGTTCGGAGATTTAAGGGCCGTCCATAAAGTACGTCACGCTCCAGGGGGTTTAAGAAAGTGTGACAGTTTGTGACAGGGGAGGGGGTCAGGCCATGTGTGACGTCACACATTTATTTATTTTTTATTTCATTTATAATTTATTTTTATTTTTTAGCAGAATTTCATAGCTTTAAAAATAATTTTCAAAAATTTTCTGAAACATTTTAATTAGTTTTATGTCAAAATAGCATGAAATGCATATCTCCTGAATGTGTTTTCACGATTCCTCTCGCTAGGAGCGCTAGTAATAATGCTGTTGCGAAGCCTTGTTTATGTATTAGCCTTGCTTTCGGAAGTATTATTATTTCTATGTTGAAAGTGTGACGTACTTTTAGGGGGTCCGAGTTTTGTGACAGTTTGTGACAGGGGAGGGGGTAAAATGGTCAAAAATAGCGTGACGTACTTTATGGACGGCCCCTAAGCGAATCTGACACCTAAATAAATTGTTCGGAGACGTTTAAAAGGTGTCTAAATGAGAAGGACAGATCGACGATTGTGAGCTTATAAAACAATCGACAAACTAGGGCCTATACTTATCACTATAGAACGAAACATTGATTAAGGTGCCTAAATGAGAAGGACAGATCGACGATTGTGAGCGATTTTCACGTGTGTATGCGCGCGTAGGCCTAAATAAAAATGAACAATGACAACAATATGTAATAGGCCTAGTAGTAGTAGTAGTAATAATAATAATACTAATTATAATTACAATAATAATAATAATAATAATAATAATAATAATAATAATAATAATAATAATAATAATAATAATAATAATAATAATAATAATAATAATAATAATAATAAAAATAATAATAATAATTATATTATTCCTGAAATTACGTGGCGCCGCCTGGCAGCGAAGTGCTTGAATTCCTACGCGATGACAAGACTATCTCAGTGGGTCGCCCCATTCCGCTTGCATTAGACATTGCGGAAGGAGCTGAGGCAGGTATTCATGCGACACTGCATTACATAATAGGCTAATAATAATAATAATAATAATAATACTAATAATAATAATAATAATAATAATAATAATAATAACGCGGTGGCGTTCAGAGGCACTTTCACCAGCCAGGAAACAGACGAATAGGGCCATTCCGGATATTTTACATTCTAAATAGTTAATATTCTAGTCCCTGAGGGATCCTGTATACCTCGGGGCAAAAAAAAAAAAAAATAATAATAATAATAACACGATGGAGACGAGAACCCGTAAAACACAATTATGCTTAGTTTCTTAGAGCCTGAAGGATTCTTTCTACCTCGGGCCAAAAAAAAAATAAAAAAAAAAAATAAATAATAATAATCAATGCGCTGTACATTTATATGTTATGACAATTAAACAATTCACAATTCACAATTCACAAGAAAAATTCACAATTCACAAGAACAATTCACAATTCACAATTCACAAGAACAATTCACAATTCACAAGAACAATTCACATTTCACAATTCACAAGAACAATTCACAATTCACAATTCACAAGAACAATTCACAATTCACAAGAACAATTCACCATTCACAAGAACAAGAACAAGAACAAGAACAAGAACAAGAACAAGAACAAGAACAAGAACAAGAACAAGAACAAGAACAAGAACAAGACCAATTCACATTCACAATTCACAAGAACAATTCACAATTCACAATTCACAATTCACAATTCACAATTCACAATTCACAAATCACAAATCACAAATCACAATTCACAATTCACAATTCACAATTCACAATTCACAATTCACAATTCACAAGAACAATTCACAAGAACAATTCACAAGAACAATTCACAAGAACAATTCACAAGAACAATTCACAAGAACAATTCACAAGAACAATTCACAAGAACAATTCACAAGAACAATTCACAAGAACAATTCACAAGAACAATTCACAATTCACAAGAACAATTCACAAGAACAAGAACAATTCACAAGAACAATTCACAATTCACAATTCACAGTTCACAAGTTCACAATTCACAATTCACAATTCACAATTCACAAGAACAAGAACAAGAACAAGAACAAGAACAAGAACAAGAACAATTCACAATTCACAAGAACAATTCACAAGAACAATTCACAATTCACAATTCACAATTCACAATTCACAATTCACAATTCACAATTCACAATTCACAATTCACAAGAACAATTCACAAGAACAATTCACAAGAACAATTCACAAGAACAATTCACAAGAACAATTCACAAGAACAATTCACAATTCACAAGAACAATTCACAAGAACAATTCACAAGAACAATTCACAAGAACAATTCACAATTCACAATTCACAAGAACAATTCACAAGAACAATTCACAATTCACAATTCACAATTCACAATTCACAATTCACAATTCACAATTCACAATTCACAATTCACAAGAACAAGAACAAGAACAAGAACAAGAACAAGAACAAGAACATTCACAATTCACCATTCACAATTCGCAATTCGCAATTCGCGATTCACAATTCACAATTCACAATTCACAATTCACAAGAACAAGAACAATTCACAAGAACAATTCACAAGAACAATTCACAAGAACAATTCACAAGAACAATTCACAAGAACAATTCACAAGAACAATCACAAGAACAATCACAATCACCAGAACAATCACGATCACGATCACGATCACGATCACGATCACGAGAACGATCACGAGAACGATCACGAGAACGATCACGAGAACGATCACGAGAACGATCACGAGAACGATCACGAGAACGAGAACAAAAACAAAAACAAAAATAAAAACAAAACAATAACAATAACAGTAACAATAGCAATAGCAATACCAATACCAATAACAATAACAATAACAATAACATGCCTAGGGGCATAAAAAAATTATAATAATAATAATAATAATAATAATAATAATAATAACTTTCCATAATATCTAAGCCCCTGGGGGAATGAAGTACCTCAGGGTCAAAAAAATAAATAACAAAAATAATAATAATAAACTGAAAAGATTTAAGTAAAAAGTGATAGAACAAAATAAGTGGGGTTAGGCTACAGAAAGCAGCAGAAGAGAGAGACGGACAGACAGACAACAAAGCGACATCGCAAATCGAAAGAGGAACTCAACCGGAATGCTAGACAGACAAGCACAGAGTCAGGCAAGCGCTGAAGCGCAGTCCTCCTCCTGCTCCTCCTCCTGCTCCTGCTCCTGCTCCTCTTCTTCCTCCTCCTCCGCCTCCTACTTCTCTGTACTGAGCAACGCCGTTGCTAATGCAATAACGCGATAAATGCTCAGCGCATCACAGGTTATTAGCACCACAAACTAGATCTGGCGCTAAATAAATCATTTCCGCTTCCTTCGCCCTCACCCCCTTCCCCACACACACACCTCTCCATACCCACTCAACCCACCACACAACCCAGTTTCAGGCGTGTTCTAGTGTTATTTTGTACCTGACGTCGTTTGACTGTTCATTAGGGTCATTGCTCAGTTGTGCAATTGTTTCAAATTATTAAAGCCTAAAAATTACAGGACCATTGTTCAATTGTATCTTACATCATTTTATTGTTAAATCGTCTCATTGGTCAATATACATACATATATATATAATATATATACATATATACAATATATATACATATATATATATATAAATATATATATATATATTATATACATACATATATATAATATATATATATATTATATAATATATATATATATTATTATATATATTACATATATATATACATATTATATTGTAATTATATTTTAATAATACAGCAAGATATAAGATATATATATATATATATATATATATATATATATATATATATATATATATATATATATATGCATAGTACTTCAGAGCAATTTGCCTGCAAATGTGCACAGTGCGTGAAAACAAGAAATGATTTATTGTGCTCCCATATGCTCGAGGCGAGAACTGTATACATCGTCCAAAGATAAGCAGTTGACGAAGGCTTGGTCAAATAAGAAATCCGTTGGGGGCGATCGACGTGTGAAAGCTTTTCTCGTCTGTCGTTAGATGGCGAACGACAAAAACGGTGACGTCGCTGTCATACACTTCCGGTCCAATTTACGACGCCCCCTAGCGTATAGGCGGTGAAAACACATTTGACGAGCAGCCAGCCGTTTCGTGATATATCCTCACCGACGACTCAGCTAGCATTATATCTAATCGCCACATATGAAGAGCTTTAATAGACGTCACATAAATGCGTTGGTCTTCTTCTCTCAGTGTGAGGTTCGAATTTCCTAGTGTGTCATGTGATATTGCCATTTCGTAGCAATGCTACCAATCCTTGGGATTTTCCCCAAATTCTTCGTATATTTGGGTAAACTTCTGATCTAGAGATTTTGCATACAACAGAGGCCCAGGAAGTGTTGAAAAGTTGTGTGAGCCAACCTCAGCCACGTACAGATTTGAGGTGGATAAAATTATCCATTAAAAACTATGTCACTATCCATTTCTCCATTATATATATATATATATATATATATATATATATATATATATATATAAAATATATATAACACTCCAATTCTCCCAGCCCTCCTATAGGCTATTCGTCTAGTTGTTCACAATCCAACCAACCACGCCTCTCAACCCGCTCTTCTTCCGTCCTAACACTTCCCCGTCCACCATCAGTCACCTCATTGCTAAAATTTACAAATCGCTCCACAGCCATAGCAGTCTCTGGAATAAACTCCCGCCAGAATTACGAAAAATATCAGATGCTTCGTATACTAACTCACTAAAACCTCACATCTTTCATTCTTGCTATCTCTCCCAGTCCCAGGTCTCTCACTGAAAACCGAAAACGCTGCTCTTTCACAAATCTTACCCTGATTCCTCCTCTTCTTCTTGCTTCACTTGCACTTCAATTCTAAACGCCATCCACTAAACACCACAGAAGCATAGACGCCTGACTGACTGCCTGCCTGTCAGTGCCTGACAGGCACCTTTAGGTCTTGACCCTGTGGCTATCGATTTTGTTTATGATTATATAATATTATTGTTGTTTTGACTGAGCGCCTGTGAATAAGCTGGTTCCAGCAACTTATAGCTTTTGTGGGCTGAAGAAATCTCGAGATTACGATTGTGATTACAAGTAGATCAAGACAGAGTTTTTCCGTGGAAGAAAATAAAATTTACAAGAATTTGGTCATCTATAGTGCCATATGTAGACCTAAAAGTTTCTTATGTACAGATTTAGGCTGTGGCGAATTGTTTGAAACTGTGAAATTCAATCTCAAAATTCTCAATAGTTAAAGTATAGTGTGCACTTGTTTAGATGTACTTACCATCACATCTCCCTGCTGATGACTTGGAAAACGACAGATAAGACCGTTTAAACGATTTAAAAGGCGGTCTGCTATATACATTGCAGCACCTTCTTTATTTATCAATTTTATTTAGGCCTGTTCAAAAATATTTGTAGTCCAACGTAGCCTACACTCGAATGGAGTCTCTAGAAGAACTGATCTAGCCTCCATTCTTCTCGCACTCTGAGAATATTAGGCTGAATATTAGGCATATATATATATGTAATGTATGTATCAATCAAATCAATCAATCAAATCTCTTTTATTGAAGCCAAATGAAAAACACATAACATTTCAACATAAAGTATCAGGATTGGCCGCAAGAGGAGTCCCAAAAGGGATCAAGATCCCGCTAACTAGGGACACCTAGAACAACGTTTCAGAAATATGAATGAGCTAAATCCTTGATAAACAGTGCAATATCAAGTTTCGTACAGCAATGCAAACAGTATAGTACATATTACACAGTAAATGATTAACTCGATTCAAAACACTATGAAAATATAAAGAAAAACCGAAAACCTTAACTAACAGTGAAAAAGAATATCCGGCAGGGTAGGCCCCTAGGTTATATCTAATTTCCATTAATCAGGTAGGCATGCAGCATTTTTTTAAAGTGCCGTAGGTGGAGGGCACAACGTATGTGAGAGGATATATATGTACATATATATATATATATATATACATATATCACCACAGCTGTCTTAATAATCAGATGTCCAGTCTGCAGCCACTCTCTGTCCAGTCTTGTAGGATGATAAATTGCGCGTGTCACATCAGGAGTTACCAGCTGCTTTCATCAACCACATTGAGACACCTGTTGTACCGTTCTGGCCTAAGGTTACCGGTGTCCATGATACGCGCAATATATCATCCTATAAGACTTGGCAGTTGTCTGTCCCTTGCCAAATGCCAGGGCGTTTTGGTTATGTTCCATTAATTTACTGTGTTATTTTCATAGTATTAATAATGTTTCCAAAAGTTGTGTGAGCATGCCCTTGCCTTGGCGCCACAGAACCAAATCTTGTGTGAGCATCGGCGCCTGTGGCGCCATAGGTTCCCGGGTCCCTGCATAGCAATCTTGGGATTTTTTAAGGTCTGTAGCTTTTACCGGACTTTCCAACAGTGGCAGCGAATCCGATTAAAAAAGACTTGGTTATTGTCTCTGACTGAAAGACGTTTATTATTATTGTAACTTGTAAACGTTGTAATTTGTCAATTCAGTGTTGTGCTCCGGTTTTTCCTGGCCAGTTTTTTGCTCGGCATTTTTGTAAATAATTGTGATTGTTAAAACGCATTTCATATTTTATCGCAACTTTTTCCTTTTCAGTAACTTGAGATTTTTTTATATTTTTGGCCAATCTTGGGAATTTTGTTGGACGATCTTGGGATATCTGAAAATTGAGAGTGGTAGCACTGTCTGCTTCGTAGTAATGGATCGAAGACGTAGGCCTAGATGTCTGCCACCAGAGAAATGTGCACAACGTGACGCTGGCTGCAAGCAACAGAGAAATTCGAAGAGAAGAAGTCAGATGTCCTGCCTGGAGGGGTTTAGGGTAATGGTAAAACTCTGGCACGAAAAGCTGAAGATCATCACGAACTCGGTATCGATTCCTGCTACGCTCCCAAAGGTCCACTCAGCCTTTCATTCGCCAGATGACGTTGGTAAATTGAGCAGTAGGACGTGATGGGCATCTAGAATGGCTGCCAAACAGTTAAATTCGA
This sequence comes from Aporrectodea caliginosa, assembly GCA_020284085.1. Taxonomy (NCBI): domain Eukaryota; kingdom Metazoa; phylum Annelida; class Clitellata; order Crassiclitellata; family Lumbricidae; genus Aporrectodea; species Aporrectodea caliginosa. The sequence goes on along the minus strand of JACEVL010000256.1, from coordinate 400,742 downwards.
CTCCTGTAATAACTTGTGATCATCCGTTCATACATTGAATTGTAATCATACTGCGGTGTGTCAGTTTGAATAATAAAAATACGACGATTATTATTTATCTACGTACGGCTTTTAACCGTGGACAGAGATAGGTCATTTATCCCGTTATGAAAATTGTCCCTGACTAAAAGCCTCGTGCACTAATAATTAAGTAACTCCATAGAATTCACACATAGGACCCATATTTATGCCTATGGAAATGCTGGCGAGGACCTAACTGGTCACCTTTGTATACGCGCACTAACGAGGCCTAGCCTACTGTTTTACAAGGCCGAATGCTGCCAAAATTATTGCATCTGTACGTACAACTTTTACAGTTTATCGATAAACAGAAATTAGGTTGATTGCAACTGTTAGGCCCACTGCACGGGTGATACAGCCTAATAAAACTGAACTGAATGAAAATGTCATTTCTTTGTTTCAGAAACAATTAGTTTCCGCAGTTAAGCAGGCAAATTTCTAAACCCGACAACGATAAGTGGGGTATTGATTCTACAACTGTCAAAACAACTGAGTTACTAGATTATCAGTTCAAAACAGAGGCAGATTTCAAAAATTGTTTAATAACAACAATTAACTGTTGGTAATAAGAAATTGTAATTGTAAATTGTAAAATTGTAATTTTAACAGTAGAGCACACACACCTAAACAATCTTTCAGAGGAGATCTGCTCGTTAACTCATTCGGTAAGAACGCTACATGCATCAAGACAACTCTGTGCTACAGCAAAGCGATTTTCATACGTGTCATGACTACATTTAAGATATTTTCATCTCGGGTTATTACGGTCCGTTCACATAAATCTAAAATGACGTTCTGCGCATTCAAGCAGGCAGCGGTGATGATGGATCTCACACACGATAAGTTTGGTATGAAACTGTGCGAGTTTAATGCTATAGACGGTCACTATGGAAACACACACATGGCTATTAGTCAGACTGAATAAGACGTGTCGGTAGTAGTTCGCGTAAATGTAGTGCAATCCTCACTAAACGGAACAGAGAGTAGCCTATCCAATACACAATCATAAGGAGTTCTATAGCGACGTTACAACAATGTATAAAATTCATTTCAAGAATTCATTTCAAAAATTTATATAGCGCCGCTTCAAGGAAGTCTACTCAACTGAGATAAATCATCAATTGACGGTCGCTCCTCTCTGCTCTCGTGTAAGTTTATATCTACTCTGTATTCCGCACTCATAGGCGTGAACAGCGCTCGTGTCTCTCCAACTCCTTAGACGTTGGCATGTGCCGTAGCTTGAGGCAGCCCAATAGTTCATCAGCAGTTAACTTTAAAACACCTCGGATATTTGGTCTGTGGCAAAGATTTCATAATTAGGCCTACATTTAATTGCCCCATGAAAGGAGGAACGGGAATAGGACCAGACCAACAACTGAGATAATCAGTTTACGCCGCTGCCTGCAACGCCGGTCTACTCGAAATAACTCATTTTTCGTTAGAGTTATCGGTTATAAAAGTAGACTAAAGCTTTATAAGAAGTTGTGAAAAAAGAACTTTCATTTCACGCCTGCTTTGATACAGTTCGTGGTCTTGTCGGTTTGTGGAGAGAAATCCAACGTCAACAATTTCTTGACCTCGCTTCGCAGACGTTGAATACTTTCGGCCACTGGACAAGCAGAACGGCATCGTAAACCACCTGTAGCTTGGTTGACTGCTTACCCAGCATTGTCTGCAACTCCTGTAGCTTCCGTAGCAGGGCCTGTCTCTTGGCTGCCACAAACTGAGATCGGAACTTCGCAAACTGGGACTCTCTCTGCTGGTCCGCCTCACGCGCTCTGTGGAAGATGGCGTCAACGTATAGCTTCTGTTCGTGAAGTCGGCGAACTTTCTCCTGTAGGCTTTCGGATATTTCGCTTAACGATCTCGATGAATCATTTCCTACAACTGCTCCCTCCATATTCTTCAACTCTGTCTTCTCTTCGTTTTCCTCTGTTTCTTCTGAGTCTCCTTGTGTTGTTATGTTGTCTTTGCTTGCATTTGTTGAAAACGGTGGACGCAATGCTTCTGTCTGTTTGATGCTTTCAGAAGTGCTTGGACTTTCGCACTGATTTCGAGATGAATACCGTGGCTCCGATGACGAATGTTCAGAATGGCTGTAGCACTTCACCAATTTTAATTCGTTTGGATGTTTTAGTGGTACTATGATGTGGACAGAACTCCGCTCTATTGCAAGCTCTTCTTTATCCTTCTGTATCGAAACGTCTGCAGTATGTTGTAGCTTCTTGAGATGAAGCTCTTCCTTATCTTTGTTTGTAGTTTCCACGTAATAATGATCGTCTGATTTTAACGGTGTCTCATCCATCAATTCTTCATTTGTACCTTTGGCGTCTGCTCTGCAATTGAATCCAACGATATCAGAGCCAGGCGTAGTGGCTGCATGGAACCGGGAGTGTGAGTGGGCCACAGACGACCCCCACTCAAAGTCCGATTCTGACGAGATGGAGCTGGCCAGTGCGGAATCAAGACCGCCTTCGATGCTGTCCAGGTCAGTGACACTTGGACTGCAGAAGACAGACGACGCGTAGCCTTCGCTGGACGAATCGTCCAAGTTACCGGGCACCTTCAGCAGCAGCAAACCGAGCTCCCGTCTGGCCATTGCTTGACGATATTCCATTGTCTTGCCGCCCAAAGCGGTTGTTGGCGTCGATGGTAGGGACTTGGGCTGCAGAGACAGCGGCCCAGGGGTCTGCGGCGGCGACTGCATGCCCTCGTTGTGCGACGACTTTGGCGATTGCAGCCAGGGATTCGTTCGGATCATGCTCCTTGACCTTGACACTGCAGCACCAATCCTGTTGTCCTCGTACTGCTCCGAAACCCAATCCATCTCATCATCTGTAACTCCATTTCCTCCTTCTCGGACTGACTGCGGTTGGTCACAGTCGTTCTTCGCAGTGACCTCTCTAAGCGTCGACGAGCCCTGCCCATATGCTGGGTCAACCTTGTCGAAGGCATACTTTAAGTCCGACAACGCAAGGTGCGAATGGCTGTTGGCCTTTTGCAAGACCGCCTTCTGGTCGTCGGAAGTATTTCTCTGTCGACTTCTCTCAGACTTCGTCCTCAAGAACCGAGGAAAGACGCTGGACAGGAACTGATACAGGCGCATTTGGCCACAGTTTACCTATCTACAAGCAGACAAATAACATGGATAAGTTAGTCAAAACACTGTCTGATTTATTTTGGTTTAATCTGATCATAACTTTCTGGCATATTTCTCCCATGCAGATACTATTTAGTGTTAAACCAGATCATGTGCTCATCAATAGAGAAAAGTTATGGAAATCAAATTTCTGTTATGCAAGGTAATATAATCAACTCAGACATATCTCTCTTCGGACACTGAGTGCTTGTAATCACTTCAAACACTTGTAATATCAGCTAAAGACATCCAACGATATCTTATATCCTCAGGGCCGGATTAACAAATTTGGTGGCCCTGTTCAGTAAAACTGTGGGGGCCCAGCCCCATAGAATCACACACAAAAATAGACATAAAACATGTTATGTTCAACGCATCAACATTTTTCTATTATTAATTCGTACCTTATTTCTTTTTGTACAATATCAGTAGGGTTTATAATTATCCAGTCTAGTTAAAGACTTTAACTTAAAGTATAAATCTGTTACTGTTTAACAATAACAATATTATTATAGTGACTCATGGTAAAAGAATATTACAATTGCAGGCTTACCACAATACTGAAAATAAAAATAGGCCTAATAGGCTTAGGCTAACAATATAGTCTTAGCTGATTGGTCACAGTGTTCGCAGTTTACATTTTGTAGCAAGGCTACAGAGATTTAAGAGCAACAACAAATTATGAATTAACAATGACAATCACTAGCCTATCGCTCAAATTGTCATGGAATTTACATGCATACTTTGCTAGCCTTTTGGCTGTCACAAAAATGTAGCTCACGTTCAGTAGAATCCGACACTTTCGCTCTATTCTTGACGCAGTAGGCCCTATAACTGAAAACACTGATCAACTGCCTTATTCTGACGCGACTTGACTACTGCAACTCGGTAGGCTACTCTAATGGTCTCCCTGAATGCACACTGCTTCCTCTAACTAGAATACTGCATCTGGCGCAAGACTGTGTCTTAATTGGACTCGTATCGAGACCATATCACACCTGCTCTTCGTGCTCTACAGTCTACACTGGCCTCCTGTCTGTGAGCGTGTCCGCTTCATGCTGGCACTCCTCTTGTTCAAAGCACGCACAGATCATCTGCTTTCCTATACTTATCTTCCATGGTCACACCATGCAACTCTGTTAAAGGCCGCTCCTCTCTTCGATCAGCATCTGCCGGAAAGTAGGCCTATGTTGCTCCTGGTACACGCCTTGTCTTGTCACAGTGGCCGGTCCCTCCATCTGGATCTCTCTACCTCCTCATGTTCGCTCTAAACTTAAAACCTTAGCTATTCCAGTCTACCTCTTAATTGTTGCCCGGCTTCAATGCGCACTTCTGAATTTTTTAAGTATTGTACTGTATTGTATGTCACTTTCGATGCCCAACAATGTCAAACTAACGAGTCTATCTTCTGAAATTGACGCTCTAAGTCTGTTTTTAATCAATTTGAGTTTTGAAAACGAACGTTCACGGCCGCAGTTTGTCACCATGGGAACAAGATATATTCGCAGTGCTATCTCAACATTTGGAAAGGTGTCCTTGAGTCTCTTTTTTGATTAACTGGTAAAGGTGATGTTTAATTTGTCTGTTCATGAACGACTGACTGCTAGCTCGGCAAACTGAATCATTTGATTTTCGGCTGATTTTTAGATGAATCTGCCTGATAATGGAAACTTTAATAGGGCCCACACATGTGCAAAGTTGTGTTTTTTGTGTATGTTAAAATGAGCAGTTTAGAATAATTTATTCTGAGTTTTTGCACATTTTTACTATTAGACTTAACAAATAACAATAATGATTAAATATTGAAAAAAAATGCTTTTTGATGTGTGGGGGCCCCTCAAGTGTGGGGGCCCCTGTTCGGCCGAACATGTTGAACATGCCTTAATCCGCCTCTGTATATCCTGCTTTGCCAGATGCAGCAATAATATTATAATTAGCCATATTTTTATATGTAACATGTACATTCAAGAAAGAAAGTCGTAGGCCCTATAGTTCTTGAATTTCGCCCGTTCCCTAGTCACTTCTCGTCTCAAGTTCTCCAACCGATCCATGTCCCACACTGCATCTCAACTCTGCAACGACTTCCTACTGAATTCCGCATAATCTCAGTTCCTCCACCATTGCCACCACTCACCCACCGTCATCTGACTCAGGTTCGTCTAATTATCACCCCAAGGACTTTCCACTCCAAACTGAAATCTCACTTTTTCAAGAATTCCTACCCTAATCCATCCTATCCTCCGCCTTCAGAGCTTTCTCGTCCTCAAAGAAGACCGCCTTAGCAACTGCTCTGCTTCTTCTCCCAGGTTTCTCTGGCAACCGGACTCGGACCTCCCCTGGGTATCGAACTCTGGACAACTCTTCTGAAACGACGCAGAACTCGTGAATAAATTGGTGCCCTGCGCTTAGCTTCGGAAGGCGGAAATGATTTATTTAGCGCCAGATCTAGTTTGTGGTGCTAATAACCTGTGATGCGATGAGCATAATTGCGTTATTGCATTGGCGATGATGCCAATATCTGCATAAGCAACGACGCTACTCAGTACAGAGAAGAAGAAGGAGCAGGAGCAAGAACAGGAGGAGGAGGAGGAACAGGAACAGCAGGAAAAGGAGGAGGAGGAGGAGAAAGAAGAAGAGGAGGAATTTGGAGAGAATGATAACGATTATGATTGCACCCATTTTCTAAAGATTGATGTTGATAAAGACATGTAATTAAGAAGCGATTACCTAACCGTAGGCCTTATTATCACATAATCCTATCGTAAGCAAGCAACTGAAACGCGTACTTCTGTGCATAGTCTTTCTGTATGCACACAAACCATACAACACACCACAGAAGACGTTCGGTGCATAGACAAGGTCGTCATTCTCATAGCCTCTGATCCTAACGTCCATATCAAATCTACAGCATATGCAATGCGTCTTGTGAAACCCAGTCTCGAGAAAACCTATAGGCTGCTGAAATGCCGGCGAAATAGACTATTGATTTATTAGGGAAGTACGAATACTTCTCAGTCCAGATTTTCTTCTCAAGCCGGACAAGATGGACTTCAGACGAGAAGCCAAATAAAACCGCGGCCGTTCTCGTCCCTGTCATCGCCGCGAGAGGGCAGCAAGCGAGGCAGAAATCTAATTTAGAAATGAATCGCCGTAGACAGTTTGGTCAATTGACAAGACGGAGAGGGAACAGGGCATTGGCGTGCAGAGCAATCCACCACACAACTGTGCACAATTGGACTGATTGCGGGACTATGTGGTGGCCTTTGTGGAATCGAATGAACTTCCGGGAAAGGATTGAAAATAATTAATTGCTGGCTTTTGTAAAGGAGTCATGGAAAAGGTTACCAAAAAGGTCAGAGCGACTTGAATTCATTGGAGGAGTAGGCGACCTTTTGGAATCAGAGGAACTTGCGAGAGAAAAAGATTGATCATTGGCTTCTGAAAGGAATCACAGGAAGAGGCTATCAGACAAATTGTCTTTGAAAAAGGAATTTCCGATAAAAGTTTATGGCATTGAAACGAAAGCGATTTTTAAAAGACGAAAAGGTTTTGATTGCTTACATGCCGAATCTCTTATACATGTGATGACTAGAAGTAGCAGACAATAATTAACGTAAGCAAAACGCTCGTATAAACTCCAATTGTCTAACTATAAATCACAGTCGCTGTGGCCTATAGCCGGAAATTGGTGTGGCCTGTTGACGAAATTATACAAAACTGTATAGCGGCACACGACATTGAACGTATTTTGTCACCAGACAATTTATGCATGCGATCGTTCACTGTCTTAACAATTTTATCGCCTGTGAATAACCTGATTCCCGCGACTCCGCTTTTTTGGCCTCTGTATAAATCTCGAGATTACGATTACGATTAACAGATGCTGCTCGCTAGAGTGCCTTGCAAGTGTTAGTCTGTCGTTGCCGTAAGGGCTCCTAATCTCAGACTTAATCTCCGTTTAAGAGCTGATAACGTTCCGGATCCTGCACGGATAGGTACAATCGAATGTGTGAGCTTGTGTGAAGACCAGCGCACATACGGCACACAGATGCTTGCAGTTTCTGCAGCCTGCTTTGCCTTAACACACTGCAGTTCCATGTGTGTGTGCACTGATAAGACTAGAGACCTCAATCCCTTTGCACCAACCAGTTTTCGCAATATCCCTCCAGTAATGACCTCCTATGCGTACAGTTAAAAGAGTCTTAATTTCCGGCGGCGAATAGCTTGTATATCCGGACATCTTGATAAGGATAGCTGCGGACGAGGCTTATCTCTGCTTCTTCATCCTTCCCTCCTGGCTTAGAAGCCTGCATGCAGACTTCACGGCTGTCTCCAGTTGCAGGTATACACTGCACGATCTTCTACGTACATTATCTGCCCGACATCCGGACCCCATAATCGCCGACAGCCATGTTCAATGGGCTCATAGCTAACCAGTCACCAGCTGCATGAAGTGGCACTGCGTATACAGCCCAATGAAGTTGAGCTCAAGGAAAATGTCTGGGATGCATGCAGAAGTTCAGCGCCATCGAATGGTGCTTTAGGCATTAGTGGAACTTAAAAATACCTAAATAACAAATATTAATATTATGAGAAAAGTCAACCAGTCCGGCTGATTTCTGAAGTTCCGACGACCAGGCTGGGTCAAAGCAAGGGTGGCATCCAGTGAAAGAGGAACAAAGTTAGAACAGCAAAAGCAGGGTAATGCCAGGTCAGATCCGGTAAGTTAAGGCATAATAAGAAAAGGCTAGACAGGCCACTATCACTAATAATTAAGTAGTAATTTCTATCGTGTCAATGTCGAATGTAGAAGGCATCAACCGTTGACGCACGAAAACAAAGACGTAAATCAGGTCAACATTCACAGAGGCATTTTCGACCTACTACTAAGTATTGACAGTCTAAGGTCAAATTCTACGAATGGCCACGAACGTGAGCGGCGCTATATAAATGACTAATTACATTACATTACATATACAACCAGTCAGACATACACCCAATGAAACTTTGGCGCAAGAAAGGCAAACTGCAGACGGCGCCAGATCCTAATGGATCAGCTAAGAGATCGTGGCACGGTCGTATAATGTCGCGTCATTGTGTTGTGTAAAATGGGGTCAGGCCGGATCAAGCTAGGTCAGGTCATCGAGCTTTAATCTCCGACTGAGCGGAAAGGCGGAGAAGCGGAGCGAAATGAAGCAGAAGATGGAACATAAAGCTGGAACAGAATCGGCTATAGAACACGAGAATAGAATAGCTGCCGACCGCGTATTTCACGTCAGCCTCCGTCAACAGACAATAGTACGTTAGCGTTTTATGATCGTCCATTGTCGTCTTTTATTGTATGGCAACGACCGTCTCACGGCGAAGCGTCTGCCTCCTAATCCCGTGCTATAGGAATAATAAAGGCGCTATAAAAGGAGGGAGTTCACGCGGTTAGCGGGTTTCCTGAATTCATCGACTTTGCTGGGGTTGGCATGACAACCACTTCCTCGTGCGAGTCATGCATGCATAAACGTTCTATGCTTATACATTCATAAGACATAAGACATAAGACATTTTTATTGTTCCCCAGAACGAGTACATACAGTGCATGTGTTAATTTATACAGTGAATATGAATAACATCGAAAGGCAAATTATGACAGTAGTTTTAGGGTTCAATAGGCACACCTAAAGGGACAAGTCCCGCTGGACAGGGGCCTACTTACTAAGTGATTAGTGCAGCAAGATGACAGAAGTTGGTTGTGTTGAGTGGATGTAAGGAACATTGTTTGCATATATGTGGATGAATCAGCTACAGAAGAATAGGGGAGAAAAACACTTTAGTGGGAGCAAAAATTGAGACATCATCTATATACATACAGTTGCAAAAAGCACACCAAATGAAACCATAAATGAAACAGAAAAAAACCAACTTAAACAACATTGTTTAATGCATGTGCACGCAAGAGTTTTTTAAAGTGAATAAGGCTCTTAGCAGTACGAATATTGGTTGGTAAGTTATTCCATAATACAGGGCCCTGGAATTTTATTGAAAACTTACGGGCATTAGTTCTTGCAGCTATACATCTATAATCACTGTTGCTTCTAGTGAGGCCAGGATGCAGTACAGGAGTGAAGTAGGAGGAAAAGGAAGGGGGAAGTAGGTTATTAGTATATTGATACATAAATTCGCAGGTTTGTACAAATTTGATTTGCCTAATATTTAAAAGTTTATATTCCAGGAAGAGAGGTCCAGTGTGAGAGTAGCCAGAGGATTTTGAAATAACTCTTATGGCCTTTTTTTGTAAAATCTTCAAGCCATTGAGGTGTGTATCATAGGTAGAAGACCAAATCAAGTTACAGTATGTGAGGTAAGGATATATAAGAGTATAATAAAGGTCTGTTAATACATGTAACGGTAGCAGGTAGGATACCCTTTTTATGATGCCTATGTTTTTTTTAATTTTGTTGCTTATTTCAGTAATGTGTGTTTTCCATTTTAGGTGCTGGTCAATGTGGACTCCTAGGAATTTTGTTGTTAAGACTTCAGGAATGATTTTATTATCAATAATTAATTCATTAGTATTATTAGGTATTAGCTTTTTTGTTGAACGAAAAATAATATAATTAGTTTTACTGAGGTTTAGGGATAGTTTATTAGCTTTGAACCAATCGCTAGCTGATGTTAGTTCATTATTTGCTAGCTGGAATAGCTGGTCATATGAGGCATGGGACAAGAAAACATTGGAGTCGTCAGCAAATAGAATGTAATGTAAGATGGAGGATGAGTTATGGAGATCATTTATATATATTAAGAACAAGAGAGGCCCAAGAATTGAGCCTTGCGGAACTCCAAACTCAATGAGTTGGAGATTAGATAGCCTGCCATTACATGATACTTTTTGGTATCGATTAGTTAAATAGCTTTTAAACCAATTAAGAGCATTTCCTCTAATGCCATAGTGTTCTAGCTTGGCCAACAGGATTTTGTGATCCACCGTGTCAAAGGCCTTTGCAAGGTCAAGGAATATACCCATAGAATATTCATTCTTGTCCATGGCCATAGTTATTTTGTCCTGTATGTCAAGTAAGGACATAGAGGTAGAGTGACCGGGTTGAAAGCCATGTTGGAGAGGGTATAACAGTTTTTTTTGTTTAGTATACAAGAGTAAACGATCGTACATTACTTTTTCAAACAATTTCGAGAAGAAAGGCAGTATTGAAATTGGTCTATAATTTGTAATTTCAGTTTTTATACCTTGTTTGTGTATTGGCACAACCTTTGCGATTTTTGCCTCAGCAGGAACTACTCCATTTTTTAGTGAGCAGTTGATTATCTCAGCTAAAGGGGCGGCCAGAAATTCCAGTACAGGGGATAGTAAATGTGGATTCATGTCATCTGCGCCAGAGCTATGTGTTGATTTAAAAGTCTTATTGATGGCAATTAATTCTTGAGGACAAGTTGGTATAAGGACAAAAGAGTTTACTGAAGATGGGGGTAGGTAGTCCTGAAATCCTTTGTTTGATGGGGGTATTTTATTTGATAGCGCTTTTGCCATTCCCGTGAAATAAGAATTAAAGTGTTCTGCCATTATATTAGGATCAGATATCAACTCCCCATTTAGATTAATTTCATTTATCCAAGTGTCCTTATTTTCAGTTTTGACTATCTTCCTTATCACCTGCCAGGTTTTTTTATATCCTTATTGTATTTGATAAATTCATTTGTGTAGTAGGATTGTTCAATTTTAGTACGGATTACTTTGTAGTTGTTACGGTACTTCGTAAATATATTTTTATTTTCAGGAGTAGGATTTTTTATGTATTTAATATAGAGTTTTTCTTTCTTTTTTATAGAGTTTAGAAGGCCCTGGGTCATCCAAGGTTGATGAAATGTGTTTTTTTGGAAATTCTTTTAGGTTTTAGGGGGAAGGCTTTATCATAGCTAGCTTTGATTACTTTTACAAACAAATTATATGCTTGACTGGGATCATTTTCATTGCAAGATGCTGTAATTGGAGCCCAGTCTACATTAGATAATGTATTTTTAAACATTTCAGAGGCTTCCTTAGTTGTCGTTCGTATCATTTCAATCTTCCCCATATTTGGCATTGTGTGCGGCTTAGTTTGGGTCCAGGTAATGATAGGTAGATGGTCAGATATTTCAGATGTTACTATGGCAGAGTCGATAATACAGTCAAGAGAATTTGTGAATGTATTGTCTATTAGGGTTGCTGTAGTCGAGGTGATTCTAGTTGGTTGCAAAATCAATGGGAAAAAATGATGGACAGTCATGCATTCAACGAAATCATTTGTAGGGGCATGGTTGGCAAATGCTAACAAGTCAATATTAAAATCACCAGTTAAAAAAAGTTTCTTCTTGCTGTTTTTTTCTATAGTCAAGTTTTCCATTAGTGAGTCAAATTGCATATTGAATTCATCCAGGTTCGAGCCTGGCGGTCTGTATACAACACCAATCAAAATAGGCGTACCCTTACCTTTGGGGAATACTAATGAATAGGTTTTCAAATGCAGTTACAGTCAGAGAGGTAGGGAGATCTTCTTTTAAAAACTCAATGTCACGTTTAACAAAAAAACCGACCCCTCCCCCTCTCCCCTCCTTTCTGCTTTTGTGAATAAAGTTGTAGCCCGGAATAGTGATAGTATCTGCCAATAATTCGGGCAACCAGGTTTCAGTCACTGCCAAGACACAAACTGGGAGCTGATGCAATAAAAGTTGAATTTCATCGAGTTTTGGGGTAATGCTACGACAATTTAGATGCATCATGGAAAAGGTTGGGGAGATATCATATCATATATTCTATTATACTTAACCTGTAAGAACGACCTCTCCACAGAGAGGCCTACCAAGTGTACCAAATAATGTGGTATTGACTTCATGCTGTAACCTCTCCCTTTTAGCCTGACCTCCACATGGACTCGATTTATAGTTCAGTTCGTTGGGACACAAGTGGAACAGACATTTGGAAACATCTTTCTGTCTTAGGGGAAATATGAATCCCCGACTTTGTCGATCGAGAGTCCAACACGCTGAACACTAACCAGTCTCGAGCATAGTACTATGTGTCACAAGAACCCTTGCAATACTAATAGGCTAATACGCGATATGATTCTGATGTTGAGCTGACATACTCTGTAATTTTGGTATGTGTGATTTTACGTATGATTTGATTTTAGGCCGTGGATTTTAGCTGTCTGCCTGACTGTTTGCCTGTCTGTCTGTCTGCCTGTCTGTCTGTATGTCTGTATGTATGCACGCATGCATGCATGCATGTCTGTCTGTCTGCCTGTCTGTCTGTCTGTCTGTCTGTCTGTCTGTCTGTCTGTCTGTCTGTCTGTCTGTCTGTCTGTCTACACTGCCTGACCGTTGAATGTGGACGTGAATTGAACCTGACGATATCTGCCACACTGATTTTGATTTAGACTAAGCCTCTCTGAATAACCTGGTTCCTGTCACATTATAATTATCTGTCGGCGCTGCAGAAAATTCGAAGATTAGGGCAACAATATCGATTACGATTACTCAGAGTCTCAGACAACGTTACTAACGCGCTTACCATTAAACCTGTTTCTAATCTAATGCCTTTTATAGCGCAATTATCAGAATGCACAAGGCATCGATAAATGCTCATTAAAACTGTTCCTACGAGACTGAAGGCAAAGTGGGTCTAATTATTGTGGAGAGCTAAATATTTGCTGTGTCTTGGTCGCCTAATTGTTTTGGATCGAAAAAGCTTACTCAAAATCCGGGCGCAGATTTTTCGCTTCCCCGAAAGCCGCCGACGATAGGCCTAATAGGTCGCGTTCAAGTGCTGTGACGTCTAACAACGGAGAGGGGGAGGTTGGGAGAACGCTCTCCCACGGTTGCCAGAAGTGGGGGGTCAACGTTTCGGACATAAGCAGGCTGTTGTTGATTTCTGTATATTAATTATTTACAGTTTATTCCTCGAATTTTATGCCGACGAGTATACGATAAATCAGGCTCTCCGTCTTTATACTAAAATGACTCACTAAGGATTAACTCTGTTTTATCTTAATATCATTCGCGTTATCTTGTACCCAGATGTGTTGTGTCACCTGGTTTCGTCATTAAACGAATATATACTATTAGTTCTGGGCTACTTCTGAGTCTCTTATCTATAATAGTCGGTGGAGAGTGGGGTTTATTTTCTCATTCCAGGTGGAGGTGGGGGCTACACGCCACTGATCAAGTAAATATATAACTACAACAACGCACACGATATATAATCACACGCTTCGATGGCGCTCCAGAGATTGAGAAAATATGATCGAATAAATATGGGCAGCAGCAGTGAGTCACTCTACACTCTAGAATCTGAATGCACTCAGATCTAATATCCGAAATTTCTATATCGCTGTAATCACGAGACGCATCAATAATACCCGCAATTAGTCACTCTTAGAACCGTAGAATGTCATAAAAACGAAGGTCAGTCGTATATATATATATGAGACTGAGAGGCAGGCTTTGGAGAATGACAGGGCTAAAACTGGCGGCTAAACTTTGAATCTACTGTCACGTATGCCATGGCCTTGTCTCAAGATGCCATGCTGTCACCAGCATCGTATATTCATCCTCATCACTGTCGTCGTCATCGTCAACATAATCATTATCATCATCAGCAGCTGCAGCAACTGCAACTATATGGCACTCATTTACTGGACAAGTAACGCGTCGTAGCCTTCGACTTACACATAAAATATTCGCCAATGTAGCAATAAATAGACAATGAGAACACAGTGGCCCGCAGCCGTCATGGAGGATAAGGGCGGCTATGGGCCCAAATCTGCAAAAGCTGAAGGAGTTTAGCCAGCCAGACACAAGTAAAATAAGTCCTATATTATGAGTAACACGCGAAAGGGCACAACATGTAAGTTAACCTACTGTATACAATACACACCCACGATCTGTGAGTTTAGCCAGAATGCAGGTACAATCAGTACACCAACGCTCTGTATCATAATAAGAAACAAAGGAATCGAAGCTTTGTGCTACACGGTGCAATGATATTCTTCATTACAGTCACGACTGCCCAGATCGGTTGCAACGTAGGCGTATGTGTTTAGAAATAAATGCATAGATAAGATACGTATGAACGCTCGCCTATATATATATATATATATATATATATATATATATATATATATATTTATATATATACATATATATATACATGTATATATTTATAATTATATAGACTGTTTACAATATTATGTTAGGACACATGGAGCCCATAATCTGTGCTATTTTTGTCATATGGTTACCACATGTTCACCTTATGACCTTACTGTTGAGATATCATATCTATAGATTTATATAGCGCCACTCTCAGAATAACTATTCAGAGGCGCTCTCAGCACGAAAACCCCGGGGAGAAAGAAACGCCTTTAAAGTAGCCAACCGAGAGCCCGGCGTTGAGCTCATGTATACCTATATAATTAATATTATACATATTGATTGTATTTTTGTATTTGAATGTTATAAACCAGTCATTAGTTTAGACCTTAGTGCCGAAGGAGGAAGGTTATTCCAAGTAGAGGGACCAACCACAGCAAATGCCCACCGGCGTTGAGCTCATATATAACTACATATTTAATATTTTATATATATATATATGTATATATGTACTTATATATTCAATATTAGGGAAGGACCTATTCTTGAATCGGAAACCGATTAGCGCAGATTTTGCCCTAGACCGATTAATCGGAATCGGCGCATCCCAGGACTAGCGATCCGATTACCAAAAGATGTAATATTTTGACCAAAAACAGTTCCATTTTCTCATTAATACAAAAATAGTAACCTGTTTTGACGACCTCCTGCGGTAATTGGTAATATTAAATCTTAAATATTGAAAGTTCGTGTAAAAAAATAAAATTTTGAGTCGACGCATCATCAAAATGGCGGAAAGTCAGACTTTTGAGTAAAAACAGTGCCTAGAACCAAATAAAAATGAATATTGCCGATTAATCGGATCGGAATCGGTGAAAAAGCAGGCCAACTAATCGGAATCGGAAATTGGCAAAAATGCCAATCGGTCATTCTCTATTTAATATACTTACAGGTTTTACTGAAAGTAAGGTGAACAGCAGAGCGAATGACGAACAAAGGAATATACTTCTATATATTTAATATAGGCCTACTTATGTATTTAATAAACTTATATATTTTTGTATTCGTGTACAGGCTGCATGCAACATGCCGCAGCATGATAATCACATTTACCTGGGCAGTTGCAATGGCTGGCATATGCTTTAGTCCATAGTCCACCTTCAACCTTCAGTCCGCTCTGACTGGTGAGTTGTGCTCAATGCATATGTATAGTATAGCCTTTCCTACAGGCAGCAACTGCTGGAAGGTATGCTGGGTTTGTACGTAAACGGAATGACGGAACGATAATAATAGTAGGCTATAGATTATTGCTTTCAGAAATAATCAGCAGCGTTCCATGAAGAGCTTCTTATCAAGAGAACAATTTCTATGGCAACGTGTTTCCAGAAGCAACGTCTCGTCACAAGGCTCTCTGCTAATCGACCAGAATCGATGAGGAAGTCCGGAAGAAAGGAAGGAGGGAGGGACGAAACACGCAAGGAAAGAAGACCAGGAAGAAAGGAAAGAGAAAGAAAATATTGATGGTTGGAAGGAAGAAGGGAGGGATGTAGGAAGGAGAAAAACAGAGAGAAGGAAGACCAGAAGGAGAAAGAAAGGAAAGAGAAAGAAAACAAAGATGGAAGGAAGGAGGAAGGAAGAAAAGAGGAAATACAGGAAGAAGGAAGACCAGATAGAAGAAAGAATGATAATAAGAAGAAAATGAAGAATGAAGGATCGTGAGAATGAATGAAAGATAGTGAAAATGAATGCCGGATAGTGAGTAATGAATGACGGATAGTGAGCAATGGATGAGAGATAATGAGTAATGAAGAAAGATAGTGAGTAATGAATGGGATAGTGAGTAATGAATGACAGGAAAGAAAGAAGGAACGGAGGGAATTTAGATGGGAGTCTGAAAGAAAATAAGAAAGTAAAAGAAGAATGAAGGCTAGTGAGTAATGAATGAAGGATATTGAGTAATGAATGAAGGATAGCAAGTAATGAATAAAGGATAGTGAGCAAGGAAGAGAGGAAGAGAGAGCTGACGAAGAGAACGACAGAGAAGGGACTGATAGCAAGGTGAGGAACAAAGCAAATTACGGACAGAGGAACACAACAATGCAAGGAGTTGGGGAAATATATTTATTTTTAAGGAACTCGTGGAGGAGACGAAGGAGGATTTAAGAAAGGATGGCGAGCAGCGACAATGGAGAGGAATGCATTCCACAGATGCAATTATTTATGCGTCTGACCCGAATTTCATTATCGGAATAGGGATAACATTTGGCAGACTGGATGGAATTTCATTACGTGCTGCATACCGATCTGTCGTCCATCCGTGATCACCGGTAGAGGTCACACCTGCATCAACATCACACCACCACCACCACCACCATCACCACCACTACCACCACCACCACCACCACCACCACCACCACCACCACCACCACCACCACCACCACCACCATCATCATCCATCATCATCGTCATCACACACCACTACCAACGCCAACGCCACCACCATCATCATCATCACGTCGTCGTCGTCGCCAATCATTACCACCGCTACCACCACCACCATCACCACCACCACCATCATCATCATCATCGTCGTCGTCGTCATCATCATTACCACCACCACCATCGTCATCATCATCATCGTCACCATCACCACCACCACCACGACCACCACCACCACCACCACACCACCACCACCACCACCACACACCACATCACCACCACCACCACCACCATCATCATCATCATCATCATCATCATCATTACCATCACCACTGCACCACGACCATCGTCGTCATCATCATTGTCAGCAGCAGCAGCAACAGCATCCACTGCATTAGCTCAGAACGAGAGTAATAAGATTCAGACTTGGGAAACGAGGGATAGGAGGATCGTTCATTCTAGAACGTTGTCTCAACGCTGTCAGACAATATTTATCGGGGTCGAATATATAAAGATTTATATGAACGGCTGCAGCAGAGGTCGACGAATATCGCCGTATTGACAGGAAAAATGGATGAGGGGTAAGGGCAAAGGCAAATGGGTAGGCAGAGGGATGGGCAGAGGGATAGGCAGAGGGAGAGGTAGAGGCACAGGCACAGGCACAGGCAGAATGATAGGCAGACGGAGGTGGAGGAATATCGCCGTATTCAACGTATTGACAGGATCAATGGATGAGGGGCAAGGGCAAAGGAAAATGGGTAGGCAGACGGATAGGCAAAGGGAAGTGGAGGAATAGGCAAAGGGATGGGCAGAGGGAGGTGGAGGGATAGGCAGAGGAATAGGTCTATAGAGGAATAGGCAGAGGGAGGTAGAGGAATAGGCAGAGGGATAGGCAGAGGAATAGACAGAGGGATAGGTAGAGGAATAGACAGAGGGAGGTAGAGGAATGGGCAGAGGAATAGGTGGAGCAATAGACAGAGAGACAGACAGAGGGATAGGTAGAGGGACAGGCAAAGAAATCCCACTGAGTGTGTATAGTATACGTAGTGAATCTTCTTGCGCTCTCTCGCTCCAATCAACACCTGATAAACAACAGAATAATTTTCGGCTCCAGTGATCCGATCCTCTCTTCCAGATGCACGCTACATTCGATATATGTACGAGATTCCAGGGACGTATACGATTCCCTTGCCAACTGTACCTCGACCGTATTTCTCCAACGGATCGTGAATCTTGACTACGACCACCACTCGAAGCGACCATATAGATTGTTGCTATGTGCATTAATATATTAGTGGCGCTATAGAAGTCACCAAATTAGATTCTTCCGAATGGTTCATTGAGGAATACGCACACGTACAAAGACAGGGGCATACGATAGGCGCAGAGCAGTGGAAAAGACAGATGAAGACTAGCATCGGTTCTGCAATTGACTGATGCAAACCAAACAGCTGCTATATACGACGATAGACATAAAAATTGCATCAAAGGGCTTCCTGCAAACAGACAGAGACAGACGGACAAGTAGACAGACTGAGGGAAAGACGGACAGATAGAGAGAGACGGATGGATGGATGGATGATGAACGAACGATCGAACGAACCAACGAACGAACGAACGAACCAACGAACGAATGAATGAATGAATGAATGAATGAATGAATGAATGGCCGAATTAATGAATGGTCGAATTAATGAATGAATGGCCGAATGAATGAATGAATGGCCGAATGAATGGCCGAATGAATGAATTAATGGCCGAATGAATGAATGAATGAATGAATGAATGAATGAATGAATGAATGAATGACCGAATGAATGAATGAATTAACGAATGAATGACCGAATGAATGGGCGAATTAATGAATGAATGAATGAATGAATGAATGGAAGGCCGAATTAATGAATTACTGAATGAATGACCGAATGAATGAATGGCCGAATGAATGAATGGCCGAATGAATGGCCGAATGAATGAATGAATGAATGAATGAATGAATGAATGAATGAATGAATGAATGAATGAATGGCCGAATTAATGAATGACTGAATGACCGAATGAATGAATGGCCGAATGAATGAATGGCCGAATGAATGGCCGAATTAATGAATGAATGACCGAATGAATGAATGAATGGCCGAATGAATGAATGAATGGCCGAATGAATGGCCGAATGAATGAATAAATGAATGGCCGAATGAATGACTGAATGAATGAATGAATGAATGGATGGCCAAATTAATGAATGACTGAATGAATGAATGACCGAATGAATGAATGGCCAAATGAATGAATGAATGGCCGAATTAATGAATGAATGAATGAATGAATGAATGAATGAATGAATGGCCGAATGAATGGCCGAATGAATGAATGAATGACCGAATGAATGAATGAATGAATGAATTAACTAACTAATGAATGAAGGGAGGAGGGAGGGATTTATGAATTGATATAGAGAGGAGTGGAGTGACAGACAGAAGAAAGGATTGATGGATGAATGGATAAGTTGTTGAATGAATGGACGGAGGATGATTGGATGGATATAGGATTAGACAAATGGGTGAATGAATGAATAGAAGAATGCATTGATGCATGGATGGATAGAGTAATAGACTGACAGATGAATTAATGGGAACAGAAATAATGAGGAATTGACTGCATGGATGGAAGGACGGACGAACTGAACAAATGGAAAGATAGATTCTGAAGAACGAAAAGTGACTGTACATATACATGTAGACGAAGCACAAACAGTCTAAGTTGTAGGCAAATAGAGACATGAGACTCATGCAGAAGTCGGTTCTCCACATCCACCTGGGCACAATTATCCATTTCTGTAGCAGACGCTAACACAAACAACAGAGTATATCATTCCTAAAAACCAGGCCATTCTATTTCTTGCTCTTATTCGGCGAAATTCCGGAATTTCCCGAGTCAAACCACTCGCCTTCTCTATAAGCATACACTGGGATCTGCATAATGTTATGGGTCTACATCACAATCAACTGCCTGACCTCTGTTGCTTAAATATCTCACTATTATAAACTACCTTTATCTGTTCCATCTCAGTCTTGCACATTAAATTGGTTACAGAAGATTGAATATGGTTGGGCAGCCAACTCTGGTAGGCTTGGTCATGGAGTATATCCCAGGCTTGGCACACAGATTTAGGCCAACCTACGCTGTATCGCTAGGCATTGTCTCGAGGTGCACGAACGCTGAATACGTCTTGGATGCATATAAAATAGCGCATTGGATAACATCTGGCACAGAGAGCAAGAGGTACCGAGTTCGAGCCCCCCCCGTTGGGCGGATATGCTTTGTAGGCTGCTATTAGCGCCGTGTATTACAGGCTGTCTGTTCTGTTAGTAGTTAAGATTTGAATTGCATAACATGTAAATGTACAGCGTGGTGCGTTTGTCAGGCGCTTAATAAAGAAAAGATTATTATTATTATTATTATTATTATTATTATTATTATTATTATTATTATTATTATTATTATTATTATTATTATTATTATTATTTTTTTTTTTTTACCCGAGGTATCAAGGATCTCTCAGGATTTATGAAAAATTGCTATAAGGAGCAGGAAATTTGTCTGGAGGGTCAGGCCTCGTCTTCATCGGTATCCTCGTTGGTGAAAGTGCCTCGGAATGCGATTATTATTATTATTATTATTATTATTATTATTATTATTATTATTATTATTATTATTATTATTATTATTATTATTATTATTATTTTTTTTTTTTTTTTTGCCCTGAGGTACTTCATTCCCCCAGGGACTTATAAAATTATAAAAGCAATGTGTCTGGAACGGCTACTCCTCATCCATGCCGGGCGTGGGTTTGATAAATGTGCCACTAAATGCTACGGCGTTGAAGCGTTGTACTGTGACCGAGATCCTCTGAAAAATGTAGCTGGTCTCTCTCGGTTCACCCGTAGTTAGAGTGAGGTGGCGACAGGTCTTATTATTATTATTATTATTATTATTATTATTATTATTATTATTATTATTATTATTATTATTATTATTATTATTATTATTATTATTATTATTATTAATATGTATGTGTGTGCGTATATATATATACAAATGTATATATATAATATATATATATATCCGTGTGCTTATATTTAAATCTGTATGTGTATACGTATGTATGCATGCGTGCATATAGTACGACAATTCATACAACCACATGCTTAATCTTGTGCTTTAATGTACTAATGCTTACCAGTATAGGCTATACAGCGTGATACACCTGCAGGCGAGGGTGCAACCTTTCGAAAAACCTGAGATATAATTACCCCATTGCCTGTATGCTAAACCGGGGGAAATGCCCTGCAAGGCCTTCGATGTACATCCTCTCTCTGTATCATCCGTCATCTTATTAGTTGGCCTCAGGACTCTTCGCCGTCTCTCCACAGCCACATAGAGAGCCAAACTAATTGAAAACTGACGACTAATCTGGCTGTGAAAACGTGCACTCAATCACAACGATAATCCATTTGATGAGATATGTTTACAGCCTTATGAGATGATGATTATGGCGACGACGACGATGACTATGATGAGGTGGAGGGGAGGAGGAAGAATAGGGGGAAAGAAGGAGGTGGAGGGTGTAAAGGGCAAATAGAACGTGAATGATAATAATTAGAATTGTTTGCATTTGGCATTGTTAACAGGAAGAACACGAGTCATTAGTCATTAGTGCAATGAAAAATGTCAGCATGCTTTCTTCTTCTTCTTCTTCTTCTTCTTCTTCTTCTTCTTCTTCTTCTTCTTCTTCTTCTTCTTCTTCTTCTTCTTCTTCTTCTTCTTCTTCTTCTTCTTCTTCTTCTTCTTCTTCTTCTTCTTCTTCTTCTTCTTCTTCTTCTTCTTCTTCTTCTTCTTCTTCTTTTTCTTTTTCTTCTTATTCTTCTTCGGTTCCTCCTCCTCCTCCTACTCCTCCTCCTCCTCCTCCTCCTCCTTCTTTTCTTCTTCTTCTCCTCCTCTTTCTCCTTCTCGTCTTCCTCCCTCCTCCTTCTCCTCCTCCTCTCCCTCCTCCTCCTAATCTTCTGCTTCTCTTCCTCCTTCTGCTTCTGCTTCTGCTTCTGCTTCTGCTTCTGCTTCTGCTTCTGCTTCTGCTTCTGCTTCTGCTTCTGCTTCTGCTTCTGCTTCTCCTTCTCCTTCTCCTTCTCCTTCTCCTTCTCCTTCTTTCTCCTTCTCCTTCTCCTTCTCCTCCTCCTTCTCCTCCTCTTCCCTCAACCTCCACCTCCTCCTCCTCCTCCTCCTCCTCCTCCTCCTCTTCCTCCTCCTCCGCCTCCTCCTCCTTCTTCTTCTGCTGGAATTTAGAAATCTTCGAGACCACATCCCTACTATATGATTAACATTTCAACCGCTTGCAATGAAACCTCTCGCAAGCGTTGTCCCAAGAACAAAATATCTTCAGATATTTCAACATAAACAGTTTTAATATTATTTGCTGTTTTTATATTATATGCTCTATATCATGGCCAATCGAATGACCATTTAAATTGGGCCTATAATTTTATAGATGCTTAAGTCTAATGCTTATGCGTAATTGTCTTGCAGGCCAAGTCCATGGCCCTCTGGATTTAACAATAATCAATAATCTAGAAGGCCATGCCAAGTCCCAGTTTATCTTAGGGAGCTTTGTGTGCCGGTGTAATGATACTGTTATCCATACCAGACCGTATAACATATTCCTTTGCTCTGTCACGCAAGGCGACCTGGTTGCCCCATATGGCTCGAACTTCTACAGTGCTCCATAAAAGCTTCGCTGTGGTTGATCCATCTTTCTTAAATAGTTTGCCTAGCAGCCTCCATAATGAATTTCTTGGTCTTTATTTCCCTCATTTCCGCAAGCGTTTGAAAACCATTATTCTCGATCGTGTTTTGGTGTTGTCAGGTCGGGAGCGCCTCTGAGGAGTTTCTCTTGAAGTGGCGGTATATAAATTTACTATTACGATTACGATATGTGTACAATGTATTGTATGTATGTACACCGAATACCTGTTAAAACACTTTTAATAATACGCGAATTCTGATACAACACGGATAAACATAAATCCCATAGAAAGTAGGAGAATTTTAATACGGTCTCGTTATAAGGCTATTCTCGTTATGGCTTCCAAAAACAGCGTTATAATACAATACAGTATACAATATAACTCTGTATTGATATTGTCTCCTTCCAAAGCTCAGAAGCACCCACACGACCAAACGACAGAAGTTCGACAGCGCTGAGCAATTGCGAGTTAAGGACTTGCTCAAGGTCCCTACACAGTAAATGTCTCGGACGAGGCTCGAACCCATACTCTCCGCGTTACAAGTCGAGCACTCTAACCAATCGGACACCGTGCCGAGTTTCTGGTGTGCATAGCCGTTCATGTCTTTGCCTATGACTCTAAACTTATAATCAGTGGCGTAAGGAGGGGGTAGGGGGGCCGCCCCGGGCGCAGGACAAGGGGGGCAAAGTTATTTAGAAAAAGTCAGGCAAGAATAGCTAAAAAGTCCAAAAGTAACTATTATACATGAGTCTTGCAGGGGCACGCAAAATGAGGCTTTCTGACAATTTGACCACCATGGTCATCAGAATTTTAACTAAGAAAAAAAATTTTCAGGAAATTCTTGCCCCCGGGCGCAGAACCCCTAGTTACGCCACTGCTTATAATCGCTGTTAACAACATTTTAGTAATTGATTTCACACCGATTTTAGACTTACATACAGTTACTAAAACACAATTCAACGTTTTCTTACCGTATAGTTCTACAAAACGCCGAAGATTGACAGCTGATCTGCAGTCGAAGAGTTAATTTCTCTGCAGCTGACAGTTCTCCCTAAGATGCATGCAGTGTAAACACAAAGTCTCGGCTGTATATGAGCGATAATAAACTGACGTAGGCCTGTGTTGGCCCTGTCTCAATTCCTCGGCAATTCGTATCAGTGCTGTGACTAAAGTCAGCTGCAGAAAGCTTCTACAGAACGGCGCTTTCGTTACATGTCAGCCAACAGACCTAATGCACTGAGAGCAGCGGTTCACAGAAGTCGGCCAGTGTGGCAGAAAGGGAAGAGGGAAGGCGTGCGCTTGGAGAAGAGCGCCAATCCGTCTGACCCCCTCTTCTCAGAGGCAGCACTGGTTGATTCATCAAGACCTGCGCTCGTTACCACTGCACCTACATGAGCTCCCCTCCTCCTCCACTCTTCCTCCTCCTCCTATTCCTCTTCATCCTTCTTTCCTAATAACTTTAGTTCTGGTCTTCTTAGTTCTGCTCCTCCTCCTCCATCTTTCTTAGTTCCTCTCTTCCTCTCAGTCCTCCTCTTCCTAGTCGTTTTCTCGTCCTCCACATGACCCTCCTCTTCCTTCTTTTCCTTCTGTCTCTCCTCTCCGCTTAGTTCTTCACTCCTCTCTTCCGAGTTCCAATCCTTCACCTCCTCTTCGTACAATTCCTTCTCTTCCATCGCTTCCTTTCTTCCTCCTATTTCTCCTAATCTTAGTACTATTCATTTTCTTCTCTCATTCTCCCACCTCTGAGTTCTTCACTGATCTATAGTCGTAATCCTGCTTTTCCTCTTCCTCCTCTTCCTCTTCCTCCTCTTCTTCTTCTTATTCCTCTTCCTCCTCTTCATCTTCTTCTTCCTCCTCCTACTCCTCCTCTTCTTCTTCCTCCTCCTCCTCTTCGTCCTATTCCTTCTTCAATCCCTTCCTTCTCCGTTCTTCCTCCTATTTCTCCTAATCATATATAGTAATCCTTCCCTTTCCTTTTCCTCCTCCTCCTCATCTTCTTCTTCTTCCACCTCCTTCTTCTTCCTTCTTCTTCCATTTCCTCCTCCTCCTCCTCCTCCTCCTCCTCCTCCTCCTCCTCCTCCTAATATCCTCCTTCTCCTGTACAAACGTCATTCGTAACAGCAAACCGCTTCCCCGCTTCCCGATAGCCTTCATAACGCCTCAACAGAAATAACCGTTCGGCCTGCTTTCCATACTTATCTGCTTCATTATACAACGACCTCCGATAAATATTCTGCCTGATTGATTTACAGCTCAACAGGTCCGATAAGATGATTCGTAGACGAACGATGCTTGAACACTGAACAGCTGGATGACGTCGCCATTGGTAGGCTCTAACACACACGTAGAACCAGACCACGAATAAGTCCATGAGTGATGATAGGTTCTTGATCCGTTTTCGCTGGGTGCTTGGAATGATGAAAACCGGATCATTCGTTCACAGCACATCGTTTTCGTTCACCGATTGTCATCCCAAGGTTGATGGTACAGCGCATTGCACTTTAGATCTGTCATGTCTGGTCGTAGTATATCTGCATGTATGCATGCATGCATATATGTACGTATGTATCTATGTATGTATGCATGCATGTTTATATATATATATATATTAGACTGGTCCACAAAATTAAAAGTTGGAAATACATTGCTCCACAAGGCTGCCCTTGTTACACATGAAAACATGAGTCTGTATGCAAAATTTTGGAAAGATTTGATTATGTTTAGAGGTCGCTATGTTTTTCGACTTTTTGCCATAATCATATTATAGTTTGAACTTGTCAAAAACATGTATAATTTTGATTTTTTTCAAATCGGTTATAAATTATTTTCAAGTCAGTTATTATTTTGAAAAATAAACAGCCCAATTTAGAAATATATACTGCAGTGTTACTGCTTAGTCAGGCTGCATTACGTTTGTAATAAAATATAATTTTGGATAATTAAAGAAGTAATCCAGTCTGCATAAATCCCGTCATTGAAGTGCTGGAAAACCCGCAACCTACTATTATTTCATTTTGCCTTTGTTGGAACAGAAAATTTTGTCCGATGACTGGAGACAAGTTGCAGCAAGTATTGTTTCTGTGAC
This sequence comes from Aporrectodea caliginosa, assembly GCA_020284085.1. Taxonomy (NCBI): domain Eukaryota; kingdom Metazoa; phylum Annelida; class Clitellata; order Crassiclitellata; family Lumbricidae; genus Aporrectodea; species Aporrectodea caliginosa. The sequence goes on along the minus strand of JACEVL010000256.1, from coordinate 375,079 downwards.
TCATCCTTAGTATATCATTGTAAGAATGGATCAGAGCCACTCCACGTTCTGCGCAGTCATTGACGACCATCAACAGTTTGACATTTGCCTTCATCGACTGGGAAGTAGGGTCCAGTGGTCAGGGAGTAAAGGACTTTGATAGGAAGGCTGTGGGTTGTTCTTGACCCTGGATGGTAAAAAGATCAAGCAGTTTTAAAGATCTCCTTGTGACATACTCTTCCAGTGGAGTCTGGTGGTCGAAGGATTTCCTGTCCAGACGCTACATGGATAGCGGATTAGGTGGATAAATAAGATTGTATTACCAGAGCAGCCTCGATGTCTTCAGTGACACGCTTCGAAGAAATAGCGGAGATGATGACTGAAAGAGTTAATTAAATCGAACTCAAACTGTAACTCCTTGAATCAGCACAAATTTGTGTTCATACAACTTCCACAGTTTGCGAACACCCGAATCCACACACTGTGCGGGGATTCTAGCCTCCTCCCGAATTACCAACGCAGCGACTATTGTTGCTTTCGTGGCCTCACCAAATGCTATAGTCTATTCTGGTAATGAAATATGAAATTCCTCAGGATTGCCCAATTTTTGGGAGTCCAGACCCAAGAAAGTGTTTGTCAGGCATCCCTAACAGACAACATTGTGAGGAACTCCTTGTTGATGCCAGTTTCACCATAGCTGCCGTTTTGTAACGTACGAGCTTTTATTGCAGAAAGTGAAAAAACATGTGCTGTAAGCTTATTTCATATTCAAGGCTGGCTTCACAGACGAAAAAAGTACTCGAATCACGCTAAATTAGCAGCATACAGAGCAATATTGAACAATACAATTGTAGGATATGAAACGAATTGTGATGAAAAGGTGGCATGCAAAATTTAAAAATTAGTTATAAGCCAACAACCGTTTATCTATCAGAAAGAACTTGAAATAAGTGTTTTATTTGTAAATAAGCTTATTATTCTTTTAGTTACTTAAATACAGTTGGCATATTGATCATGATTTAGAAAGATGGTGCTTGGTGTTCATGGGTGCTTATTTTAATTCATAATGAAGCTATTAACGCGTCAGATGCGCAATTTTTGCAATTTCTACAAAAAGTGTCAAAACCTAGCGACCTCTAAACATGCTCAGATCTCTTCAATTTTTTCAACACAGAGTCTTCTAGTCAAGTGTAACAGGGGCAGCCTTGTGGAGCAGCATATTTTGAAAAAATATATTTCCCCATGTAAGTTTGGACCAGGCTAATATATATATATTATGTATGTATTAATGTATGTATGTATGTATGTATGTATGTATGTATGCATGTATGTGTGCATACATGTATTTATTTATGTATGCATGTATGTACGATTGTACATATACCGGGTGGCGCATTAAAAACGTTCCCAAACTTTGTTAACCTGGCAATTAAACAATTTTAAAGTAAATTGAATCACAGTAAATCAAACTAATCATAATTCATATTTGTACAACACAGCCAAAATTTAGCGCAAAATACTCAACAGTTTGAGAGAAATTGTTGTTAGAACTGTATGACCCATGGCCAACATTTTGCACAGTTGTTTACGATGACGTTTTACGCGAACAGATGTTTAATTGACCTCCGCCTTCTCTTGTAACGACCCTTAAACGGTGTTTCCACTATCCTATTGACTTCTGTATCTGTGTGTCGTCTAATAGAGACCATTTTGCTTCAATGACCTGCTTAAGTTCGTCAGTATTTAGAAACGGTTTTCTGCGACCAGCATACACCAGCTCCTTTAGGGCGTTCCATACATAGTATAGTCCAGAGGATTTAGATCGGGAGAGTTTGGTGGCCAGGCATCACTGTGGATAAAATCAGAGGTGTTTGCTTTAAGAAATTGCTGAGCCAATCTGCAACGATGTGAAGGAGCACTGTCTTGTTGAAAGATGTAATTGTCGTCAGGATAGAGTCTACGACATTGGAGAATGAGCTTATCGCGTAACAAGCCGACGTAATGCTCTCCATTGACTTTGGTTTTCTGAGGATCAATGAAGATGATGTCTGTTTTACCGTGCATCGAAACTTCAGGAGATACCATTAATTTTTTAGAGAAACGAGTCAAACGACTAGTCTCATGATAAAGTCTTTCTGGCGCAATTGAAGACTTTCGTTCATTGCTAGAGCCGTAAACGCGGCTATTCTGACTCGTTTTATGCTTTGTCTTGACCAGTTTTTACGCGGATTTTTCTGAACGATTCGCTTGCCTCGCCAACCCTTCTCCTCAAATGATATCTTAATAACAGCGAGGTCATGATTTGAAAACACCACGTTTTAATGTTTACTACTTCGAGGACTAGTTTAATCAAGATACTCTCGTTACTTCGCGGCGAAATAAATGACGTAGTTTTGTGCAAAATTTGTAAACAGGTATGACGTCATAACCTTGCCGCAGGGTGTGACTTAATAAACATACTCTCTTGAAATTTTACATTTGTGCACAGAAATAATTGCTTAACATTTTTGTATAAATTAAAATTTGATAACTCTTAAATTAGATCTTTGCCAGGTTAGCAAAGTTTGGGAACGTTTTTTATGCGCCACCCGGTATATGTATGTATGTATGCATGCATGCATACATAAATACATGCGTACTATGCATGTGTGTATATATGTATAATGTATGCATGCGTGTATGACATTGTATTTATGTATATATGCATGTGTATATGTATGTGTAGACACTTGATATAGCGCCTTCAATGTACCTAACAAAAGCGATGTCGATGGTCGATGATGCTTTGAAAGCAGAGGATTTCCGTTTCATCACAGAATTCGTGATTTCCCGATGGACGACGTGTTCAGTCCGGTCTCGATAATTTCAAAACATTACAGTGCGAAGCTGTTCACAGACAGACAGACAGACAGACAGACAGGGAGACAGAAGACAGGGAGACAGGCAGACAGGCAGACAGGCAGACAGGCAGAAAGACAGGCAGACAGACAGACAGACAGAAAGACAAACAGAGAGAAAGACACAGAGAGAGACAGACAGACAGAAAGACAGACAGACAGACAGACATAAAGACAGACAGAAAGAAAGACACAGACAGACAGACAGACAGGCAGACAGACAGACAGACAAACAGAGAGAAAGACACAGAGAGAGACAGACAGACAGAAAGACAGACAGACAGACAGACATAAAGACAGACTGATAGACTGCAGACAGAAAGAAAGACACAGACAGGAAGACAGACAAAACTGATAGACAGGTTGACTGACAAAGATAGACAGACAGACAGACAGACAGACAGACAGAAAGACAAACAGATAGACAGACGGACAGACAGACAAAAAGACAGACAAACTGACAGACAGACAGACAGGCAGACTACTGCCTTATAGTATAGACGCTATTCCACCGAGGCCTGATGTTATACTATGCAATATAATTGTGATTAGTCTGTATTATGGTTTGCAGGTTAAATGAGAATGGCGTGTATGTGTTTGCCTATAAATAATTGCGTAGGTAGTTGCTTTTGTAAGGAAGCTGTGTCATAACAAGGATGATTAGCGTCGCCCTCCCCCTTATCCAGGCTTGGGACTTACACCTCCAGAGTACGAGCATGAGTACGGGAAGTGGCCCCGTAGTCTCAAAGGCTTTGTAGGTCTAATTGAAGATCACACATTGGTTACTTACACAGCTTATACATGTATCTCTGCTTTAGACAATAATACATATATATATGTTATATATGAGTTTGTGTATATATACACACATACACCTACCTACACACACCTACACACACCTACACACACCTACACATACACACACCTACACTCACACCTTCACTCACACCTACACACACACACACCTACACACGCACCTACACACACACACACACTACACACGCACCTACACACACACACACACACACACACTACACACGCACCTACACACACCACACACACACTCAGACACACACTCAGACACACACACAGACACACACACACACACACCCTACACACACACCTACACTCACACACACACACACACACACACACACACACACACACGTACACACACCTACACACACACGTACACTCACACCTACACACGCACCTACACACAACACATACACACACACACACATATGCACACACCTACACACACACCTACACTCACACCTACACACATACACACTCACACTCACACCTACACACACCTACACACCACACACACACACACACACACACACACACACACCTACACTCACACACATTATGTATGAGACGAGTGGACCGGTAAGACGTAATGCATTCTGGCGATTGTTAACTGGATGAGCCAAAAATCTGCTGTGGTTACCATGGCGACATCAACCACTCCACAGTCCACACGCCACAATAAATCTCTGACGGTTTTTCTCGCCTTAACGAACTCAACTTCGCCGAGACACACAAACACAAAGACACACGCACAGACACACAGACACACACCCACAGACACACAGACACACACAGACAGACACACACACACACACACAAAGACACACGCACACAGGCAACCGCACATACAGAAGCAAACCTCGGTTTGTAATCACACGCTGTGCACACAGAGGGACAAATGGTCGGCTTATGGCTTTTAATTATGTCTGATATAATGTGTCCTGGGAGCGTAGTATAACTGTCGTTTTATCCGATTGTCTGTGATTTGAAATGGCGTCGTAATGTACGAAAACATGGTCATGATGGTCTGTCAATAATTGTGTAGTGCTAAACAAGCTCTTAATGATCTGAACGATCAGCCGTAATCACTGTGGAACCAATCAAGCTGTCTTTAATCAAAGTCCATCTATAGCTATAGCCAGTTAGCCACCACAACAGGTTCATTTAGCCAATCAATAGATTTATATGTCACGCTGTATGTATACACATGCCCAGTGTCCGATGCTGCATTTATTAAGGCGCTTCTATCTAACGAGGGGTAAGTCCTAATTACATGGGCTCGCTTGGCTATTAAGAGTGAAGTGCTTTCTCCCTCAGGTCACTGCACTTTAACCGTTTCCGGAGGAGCTTCTGTTTTGAAGAGGCGCTATAGCTCTGAATGAATGAATGTTGTTTTCATTGTTACGCATTTAATAAGCGCCACTATCTAATTAATAAGTATTAATCGATGGCGTAGAGCACATTATCCACGAAGAACTTGCACAAGGTCACTGCACACTAACCGTTTCACGCAGGAGGTTTGAACCACAAACTCACAAACACACACACACATCGAGCGCTCACACCACGCGGCTAATGTGCACGCACATACACACACACATCCACGCACGCACACACACACACACACACACACACACACACACACACACATCAAACACACACACACACATCCACACACACACACACACACACACACGCACACACACACACCAAACACACACACACACCACGCACACACACACACACACACACACACACACACACACACACACACACACACACACACACACACGTATTGCATGACGTATCGTAGACCTAGCTAGTTTTCACTTGCATGCGGTGTTCGAGTTTACTCACGTCAGTCTTCACAGGGTCTGTTCTTTTTCTCCCACTCTGTAGACCAATAAAGCACTCGTCGAAACTGTGTCCCATACGCAGGGCTTTGACGGAAGTGTCGTCATAAGGGCCATCGTTCTTACCCCGAAGTCCCATTCTGCATGTGCAGACCGCCACAGGTTGAAGTAGTCATCACCCTCCCTGCCCTGCGAGGCAGGGTATGCGGATCCACTCATCACTCACTCGGCGTCACTTTTATCAGTGGCAAATACGACCGGAAGAAGTGGAATAGGACGATCATCAAGAGTGCTCTAGTACCCTGGGAAAGAGAGATGAATGGAAATAGGCTGAATCTGAGGCAGAGGGGAAGGGTAGGAGGAGAGACAGACAGCGAGAGAGACGGAGAGAGAGAGAGACGGAGGAACGGAGCGAGAGAGAAAGAGAGAGAGAGAGAGAGAGAGAGAGAGGACGGAGAGGGGAGAGAGAGAGAGGGAGAGAGAGAGAGACAGAGACAGAGACGAGAGAGTATGAGACAGACAGAAACAGAGAGATGCAGACAGAACTAGTAGAGTCGAGGGAGAGGCAGAACAACAGAGAAAATGGTAGAGAGAGTCAAATAGAGGCAGACAGAGACAGACAGGACAGAGGGCTGAATGGGAAGGAATGGAGTTGCAAGGTTTAACAAGGTCTCCTGTCGTTTTGATTGTTGTAGTCGTCTTTGCGCCTCAGCCGAATCTGCATGCAAGATCCTTCGACCACCATGAGGACCCTTCTAAGGAGTGTTTGTAGAGGCTTTAGCTTTTCCGAGAAGGACGGACTTAATCCCACAGAAAATTAGGATATGGAGACACAGGGAGCGACACTGGTTGGAAGCAGTGGGGGGCAGATATAAGAACTGCTCAAGAAGTATATCCCAACAGCATCAATCAGCATGCCCACAAACGTTTGATGGGCCTCAAATGGGTCCTTTATAAGAACAAAGATCCCATTTGGGTCACATATTGGGATGCTGGCAGGGAGTGATCGTCTATAGGGGCGTCTATTCCCCCCCGAAGTCGTTGGAGCAACTTCCCCTCCGCCCCCTCCAATGGTACGACATTAAAAAGTTAAACTTCCCCAAAACTTTTCAGCAGCCCCCTATTTCTTTGATGGAGCATTTTCTCCAACTCCAAGGTTTACATTGTTTAGACGCGATGGTCCAAATGTAGCTATAGCCCAATAAATCCAGTTTCAATTTTCTAGCACAGATGAAACAACAGAATTTACTTCTTCTTCTTTTTTGGTTCTCTGCCTTGCTAGGCAGGTTCGTACGTCCAATTTCGCCATTTCATGTTTTCTGGCTCTTTCCTTCAGTTTGCTGTAATCTTCCTCCAACATCCAGTCCATCAACATCATTCTCGGTCTTCCTCGTGTCTTCTTCCCCTCCATTCTTCCCTCAATTATAATTCTTAGAAGGGAATCACCCTCATGATGGTCTGAAGGCCAACCATTTTCTTTGTCGCTAGAGCCCAATAAATCCAGTAGTTGCAGTGTTTCTAGCACAGATGAAACAACTGAAACCATTTAAAATGTAATAATGAAGCACTTAAAACCACCCACGCTATGTTCTGAACAACTTAAAACCATGCTATGTTATCAACCACTTGATTAAAACCATATGTTACCGATAGGCTATTTTGTACTGCACCGAGCTGACTAGGACGTGGAACCAGAGCCTAATGAAAGAAACATTCCTCTGCCTGCTACATGTACATTGTACATATAGCAGGCAGGCATTGTATCTATAGTGAACCGCCTCCGCGTCCTGGGGGTCACCATCAGATCTGATCTCGGAATGTCTTCGCACCTGTATGAGAAGCAACCCTCAGTCCTCTACCCTCCATCCTTTGTCCTGCCTCGACACTCTAAGCGCTAAGAGTCCTCAGATCCCATGGCCTCCGTCCTCTGACATTGCAGGAAGTGACCAGGATGACTACAATAGCTAATCTGATGCATGCATCCCTCCTGGTGGGGATATACGACTGCAAAGGACAGGGAGAGGATCGAGCGCATAGTCAGTTGAATGAAACGCGCAGGTTTCCTACCAGCTGACGCCCCGAGCTCTGAGGACCTGGTGAGAGCATCGGATGACTGTCTGCTCAGAGCCGTCTGTTCGGATCCGGGACATCCTCTTGAGTGGATTGCTTCCTCCAAACCGTCAAAGTAGTTATAACCTCCACCCTCGGCCCCATGGCTACAAGCTCCCACCAAAGGAGCGCCTCTGAGTAGTCCTCTGGAAGAGGCGCTATATAAATTCATGAATGAATGAATGAAAAAAAGGACGATCATAACTTCATGACTCTAGCCAAAGAGTTCCAAACTCTGAAGTTTCAGCATGATTGACTTACTGAGAAGAAGCGAGTTGCAGTAATCAAGACAACTTGAGACCAATGTATTAACCATAGATATTCTTGAAGGCAAAGAGACATATGTCACGAATGTACATATAATATATGGTCTATAACAGTATGACGATATGCAAATACCATTTGCATAGTCGATAAGATACATGTACATGGAAGAATAAAATACATTGCCCAAGTTATGAGCATCATCAGTGTTTTAGAAGCATCATGATTTTAAATTAAAATACAGGACTTAATAGGAGCCACGAAAACACGTAATAGAAGTAATATCATTTTGCTTCTGTTCACATTCATATTATGAACAATGTCTAAGGTCGCTGAAGTTAATTGTCGTTATTACAAAACTCTCACTGTAACCATGCAAAGAACTCGATATCTGTAAAGAACTCATTTGACTTTATTGTTCAACTTATATATTGCATACGAAAGTAGAACTGAAAATACCATGAAATTTTCTCTCTCTCTTGTATTTCTTTAGTCCCTATCGTCATTCGTTTGAAAGCCAGGTTGAAATCAATATTTCAAAGAGACAACAGACCAAGTTTCAGTAGGTAAATAAGTTGAACCACCTGAACGATTTTAAATTACCGGGTTCATGTTCTTAGACTTATAGCATCGGCGATCGACAGGTTTAGGACTCAGAGAAACTGTGTACATTAATGCTGGCATCTTAGTTATTTAATTTGCAGCATTTTACATTTCTAATTTGGTGTAAATAGCTACAATTCATAAGTAGGTGTTGTGTATGAATTGATATTATAACTATAGAACACCGGATTCGAGTATAATACACCGTTTCATCTTTTAAAACGTCAGAGAATACAAGAGCAGAATTTTATAAATAAACACATGAAGAGCGTAAGAACGAAAATATTTTAAAATGATGTAAATTGTGTAAACAAATTCTCAATGTACATTTAAAAAAGAACAGGAATTTCAGCACAGTTCATGAAAACCATAGATCATAGTAACCAGATACGACCATTTAACAATACATCAAAACTATTTAAAACAAACTGTCTCTTTCGTCAACATCCCTTCAGGTGGTTTCTTTCAAATTTCCTTCAAGTGGAAGATAATGAAAGCAAAGTTCTGATAATGTTGACCACATACAGTAGCTATTATCTCATTCCTTTCGCTAATGTAGTGCAAACTAAAGGGGGAAGTTGACTGGCCTACACCCAGCAGCAAACCAGTGAACTCCACGGGATTAAATTCTGAATCTAAAAGCTCCATTCTGTTGGTATCATCGGTAAGCAACATGCGTCCATAATTGTCTGCATGACTAATACATTCGTGTGAACCAAGTGACGACTGGTATTCGTGTATCATGATGCCATCCAAGTCGATCTCCGTTAATTTTATTTTATAATTGTAAACTGAAACCACGACAAGGTTTCCATTTGACTTTGGAATCATGTTCCAGAACGCAGAAATATCTGAGGACAACCTTATTTCTTTCAGGAAAGAACCATTCGCGTCAAATACACTTATTGCAGCACGCTTTTGACTTTGCTGCCTTGAAAGGATTAGGCTACCATTGGCAGCTACGCATAGCCTAGACTCTGGCAGGCACATCTCGCTAATCAGTATTGATACAGTAGACCAATGATCATTATCTCTCTTAGTGCTCAAGACTGAAACATGATTATATAGTTTTCTATTAAGTACATACACGCAGTTTGACACGCTGCAAGCTGTTATGCTCTTCGGACGTAATCCTGGTAGCGGGATGACAGCTTTCACCGCTGTCATATTGTTACAATTGTAAACGTTGATGGAATAATCTTCACGTTTTGGTATGTAGAGCAGAAATATTTCATCTCTCATCGTAGTTAGATCGAATACGAAAAACTGGAGCGAATACTGTTGCACAATTTCCATACGAATCGTCTCCTGAGCTAAAAATAAATTGGTAGGCCTACTCTGTTATATAAATTTAGCAAGATAGTGAAGTAATGACGTAGTATAGATTAATCGGATATACCCTGTCGTCATGGCTCAGTAGCAGATCAATCAATCAATCAATCAAAACTCTTTTATTGAAGCCATGTCAAATAAAAATCACATAGCATTTAACATAAATATCAGATTGGCCGCAAGAGGAGTCCCAAAAGGGATCAAGATCCCGCTAACCACCTAAAACAACATTTCAGAAATTTGAATTAGTGATAGCTAAATCCTTGACAAACAGTGAACATCAAGTTTCATACAGTAATGTATAGTACATAGTACACAGTACATGATAAACACAATTCAAAACAGTATAAACAAAACCTTAACTAACAGTGAAAAAGAATATCCGGCAGGGTAGGTTATAGCTAATTTCTTAGGAAGGCATGCAGCATTTTTTTAAAGCAACGATGTGAAGGGAAGCATGTTCCAGGTTATTCGAGCCAACAGATTTTATGGATAAGCGAGTATTGGTGTGTGCATATATGGGGCGATTTAAAATGTAGTTATGAACATCGGATTAAAAAATAACGCGATTAATTTTTAACGTTCGAATCTGCTCTATGTAGCTTCAAGTTACAACAACTCCCATAATGATTTTTGCAATAGAATTAATCTTCGCATAAGTGGATGCTACCATATTGCAATAAGTAAGATAGGGGTAAACCAACGAGTAATATAATTTTAGGCGTATGCACAACAAGTATGCAGTTCGAGTTAGAATACCAATGTTTTTAGCAATTTTGTCAGAAATAGTTTTTATATGTTCTTTCCAGGTCAAATGTTGGTCCACGTGAACACCTAAAAATTTAGTAGAGGTGACTCTGGTAATAGGAATGTCATTGATGGATAATCTTAACGAGTCATCCGAGGGACCTATTTTCCTATGGGATTTGAACAGTATGAAGTTTGTTTTATCTAGGTTAAGGGTTAGTTTATTAGCAGAAAACCAATCCGCCACTAGAGTAAGCTCTGCATTTATGACCTGAGTAAGGGTTTGTAAAGAACGGTGAGAGTAAAAAACGTTGGTGTCATCTGCAAATAAAATAAAAAACATGATTGGTGATACATTGGGGAGGTCGTTTATATAAATGAGGAAGAGTAGAGGGCCGAGGTTAGATCCCTGTGGCACTCCATAGTCAATTGCTCTTAAGTCCGAAAATGCACCATTGCAACAGACGCACTGTTGACGATTTTCAAAGTAGGCCTAACTAGTAAACCATTTAAGTTGCTCGCCTCGTATTCCATAATTTTCTAGTTTTTTAAGGAGAATTTTATGATTTACGGTATCGAAGGCTTTAGCTAAATCGAAAAAGATACCTAGGCCCTATTGAGTATTCTTGAATCTATGCTACCATTTGATGAGACAGTGACAAGTCATGGTTATTACTTCATCATTAAACACATCATTAAACACTAGGGGTGGGCAACGATTAAAATTTTTATTCGAAATTAATCGCGCGATTAAAATTTTTAATAACGCGATTAATTTTTAACGCATGTCACAACAGATAGGCCTAACAAGTACAACTACTCTACCAACTCTGAGCAGTTACGTTGAATATGCGCTATATAAATGCCTGCAGTCAATAAACAAAACGAAAACATGCTTTTACTACTTGTTTTTACTTCTTAGTTTTTACTTTAAACTTTAAAGTTTAACTGAGCGGTTTTGTCAAGAATTGTTTTTGCGCATTTCTAGAAATAATTGGGCGTAGTGACAATTGCGTTAACTGCGTTAACAAATTTAATCGCGTTAATTAATTAACGCATTAATCGCGTTAATAACGCTTTAAATGCCCAGCCCTATTAGGCGCTCTACAAATTTTTAGATACGATACGATACGATATTAAACACATAATCTCAAAAGACGAAATTATCGAATTGTACATTAGTGCATCTATGTGTAAAAAGGACTAATTAGAAAATTGACAGTATTATTATTACTAGGCCGTGTGCACTCTACTTCATGTGTGAAGTAGATGCATAATATAGTTGATACCTAAAATAAAAGAAAAGTGACCACGGAATTAGTGGATGCCATTCGTACACTAGTTTTTGCTTAAAGCAGCCTTCGTCAGAGGCCGCGTCACTTTACTCGGCCAGCAAAGGATGGCCGTAATTTTATTCCCAGAGTCCTATATCGACAATCAGTAAAATCTAGCCCACAATCTTTAAGCCAAAAATGACGCTTTAAAGACATTCTCGAATGAGTTGCTGTCCCTTTAACCGTTCACAGTTGCGATGTGTCAACTGGTTTTCCTCTTAAGGGGCCGTCACGCAATTTTGGCCGATTTTTAACCCCTCCTTTCCCCTCGTCACACTTCGTCACAAAAAGTTACACCCCCTTCTGAAAAATTACGTCACAAAGCTCTTACCCCCTAAAACCAAATTTCCATGGCAAAGTAAAATGCTCATTCGTGGAACAAATAGGGAGAGCATGAATATTTTAAAATCTAACGGTGACCAAATATTTAAATAATTAGAAAATGATCAATAATGGTGCCCATATACACTAAAATAATAAAAAAATTATGAAAATTTAATACTCAAAATTAGTGCTGTTATTATTAAAATTAAATTGTTGCTATTTGTTAAATTTAATTACACAGACCTGATGTGACGTCACATTTCTCAAACCCCACCTCATGTCACACATCGTCACAAATTTCAGACCCCCTCCCCCTAGGTGCGTGACGTCATTTGTGTACGGCCCCTAATTGACTAATTGCACACATAAAAGACAGCCTCATATACAGTTAGGAGTAATATTCTAGTATTCGTTCATGATGACAACTTTCCATACAAAACTGCATTGAAAATTAACATAGGCCTAATGGTGGTGGTGGTTGCGGTGATGATAATGATGTTGGTGGTTATGGTGGTGTCGGCGTCTTCCTCTATGAAACAGCGAGAATTTATTTACGTATAAATGTTTGTCTGCTGAAACTTAAAGTACCGGTACCTCAGAAAAGCGCGCCACGTTAGCTAGACTAAATGGTGTCAGATTTCAATATGAATAAGTTCATATGTAGGCAGAAATGCTCAGATAACTGCAAAAATTGTCACAGGCGAACTCTTGCAGTTCCCAATCAAAGGAGCCCCCTTCAGAGTTTGTAGTTCACACCTTGTTTAGAGTTTCGGTTCAACGGAAAGGGATATTATTGAGAATTATGCGTTTTCTGTACCGCCTTTATGACTGTGAGGTGTGGACAGTTTAGAAGGCTAACAGAACAAAGATTTGGACGTTATTAATACACGACTACTAAAGGATGCTACAAGTAAGTTGGTCACAGAAAAACTATAAAATCGAAGAAACCCCATTAAATGCGAAAGATGAATAGAGAAGTATGGAAGACAATAATGTGGCATCGAAGTAACGAATAATGCATGGGCAATTTGAAATCGCGTGCATCTTGCGCAGATTTGCAGTATGAGCTGCTATTTATCTAGACTTGTCCATTGTATTCTGTTCGTATGGGGATGTGCGATAGTCCTGTTGCTACCGCACTGGCTTGTCAATCTAGAGGATGGAAGTTAAAATCTCCGCTAGAGCAGAAGTATGTTTTAAAATGTCGGCTCGTTTTGCTTCAGTGGTAGGATCAGGCTTGTCAATCGAGAGGCTGCAGTGGCCTGGCCACCAGTCATAATATTCCGAAGCTGAGAAAACGAAAATCTCAGTCACTTAACACAGTGTATCGAATTACACACTGAAAGTTATTATAAATTCAGCTAAGGTACGCTTGAAATGAGGAGACTTTGTCTATTTCAAGAACTAACCAGTGTCGTCTAGAGTTCTGTTGAGTTGATTCCGAAAGAAGGTGCTTGTAAGGATGCTGTCCCATTGCGAGCAAACTGTTCTAAGTTGGTTTATCACGAGATCAGCCTTTTCTTTCCACACACTTTTGGCCAGCTTCATACCCTTCACTTCCATAGCAACGACTTTGACGAGGATACACTCAATTAATTCGATCGGTAGATCTTGCAGCTACAAATAAAATTGAAAAGATATCAGATACATGGTTTATACACATCAAACCCCTCTGCATATAATTAACGAAGTGGATGGATGAAATGGACACAACTTCACATAACTTCCTTCTTACTTTGTAGTTGACGTTGGTTGTGTCGTATCCAGAATTTTTACAAGGGAGGATAGACAGCAAGGTCGTGTCAATCATTGCAGACTCTGCCTCAGCGCTTTTCCAGCATAAAAACTTCCTTCTTTTGTAACGAATTTTATTAGTTATCAAGATTCGTTCAAAATAACTACTTTTTAGAACAATTTTGACAAGTTTCTTCGAAGATTGCCTCTCAATCACCTTTTCATACACCTTTAGTTCAACCTCCAGTAGTTTGATCCATCCGTAATTCCCACATCGCATTGCATCACATCTCCTTTCTGCTTGTATAATGCTAGTATTTCGCTCTCTTTTAAATCCTGTGTCAGTCTTTCCGTTTTCATGAAGTCAGTTAGAATGATGTGTAACCAGTCAATCATATCCTGCCCAAGTGCTTTAAACATTTCACCTGCAATTCCCGATGGTCCCGGTGCTTTGTTGTTCTTCGTCTTTTCTATTGCTGTCTCAATCTCACTGCGGGTGATTTCTTTTGCCGGTCCTTCAACAGGGTGGGTTTCTCTAGAGGTTCCCCTGGATTTTCTTAATTTAGCAACTCCTCGAAGTATGTCTTCCACCTTGTCATGATTGCATCCTCATCAACAAAATTTTCTAGATACATTTCCAGATAAATTACTGTCTGTGTAAAATTCGACTATGTTCAAGTACTAATTTAATCTTTGAAAATAGATAAAAGCCAAGCAAATGTCGGTCTCATTGGCGTCTACTCTCACCTGGAATGGGAGAACAAACCCCCACTCTGGCTGACATATCAATATTCGTATTGCAGGCCGCTATATTATCGGAATTCAACAATCCCCGTTCATTTCCAAAACCGTTAAGCCCTACTTCTGGCAAGCGTGGGAGATCGTTCTCCCAACCCTAGGCCCCATTGGTAAATGCCACTGGTAGGTCTATAAAGCACACTATTGAAGCAATTCACAAAGTTTAGACCTATAGAAGATTTGTGACTTTCATGTTAATGCAATTCAGCTTACCGTTGTGTCACTCAATGCCGGGCTCGTGAGTTTTGCACGTTTAGCATTGTCTTCTTGTTGGAATGCTGCCACAAGAGAAATAAACGCAATTGTATCCAACTACAGCTACTTTACCTTAATTAAATATTGCATAGAATTCTATACAATAATTGAGGCTGTAACAAAGCCACACAAAGAACTGATCGTATCTAAGACTCTAAGAACTTTATACCTAGAGTTCTATACAAGCGAATTTTTAAGCCACCACGTTGACCCAAATCTTAAAAACTAACATTATTCCCTTTTTTTCTTTATAGTAGCCTTTGTGTATGTAAGTTGTGAAGCGGTGTGTCTTCCTGCTTGATAAATAAACGAATATATCATCATCATCATCGTGTGCATGGGTGTATACGTTACTTAATAAGCAGGCCTACACAGATAAAGCTGTAGGCCTACACGTGTTTAGGATTGGCTACGTATTTCCGACTAGCATTATTTATCAAGAGTTCCCCATGAAAACTAATCGAGACATTGAAACGAGAGACAGCTATAAAGCATACCATTAAAAACTTCCTTCAATTAATTAACTTACAATCTGAGCCTTCAGTCGTTTGCTCGTCAGTACTGGATTCGGGTGATATTCTTTTCTTCGACATGGTATAAGTTGGGAAGAACTGAGATCTGCGGAGGAACAAACGTCGCCTCTGGCCACAATCAATATCAATAGTGTAAGAAATACCAATCGATTGTCGGTTTATGCTCTAACATTGAACCAGAATAACAAACTCAAGCGCGATTGCAAAAATAAACTGTCTAAGTCAAAACATTTTGACGAATTCCGAAAAATACAATTATTAAAGAAGCACTCGAAGCTTTAACATTGACAATGACCTCTTGCAGCCATACATTGTGACGTCACATGCCTTTATTACGCCGAGGCAGAAACAGTCGTAAAATGCGAATGCAAAGAGAAAAACATAAGCCGTTAATTAAAAGACGTCAGTAGGCTAGTTCAGCCCGTCTCTACATAAATTATGTAATTAAAAATGCTATGCAGTGCAATAATATTTAATCATTTATGAGGTAATGCTAATAGCCTACGTGCTATTATAATTAATATGGAATTTACTATATAAGTAAGTAAGTATATCCTTTATTGAGAAGCACTAGCAAACGCACAGCACTGTTACAGTACATGGCAAGATTAATACATTCAAACAAATAAACAAACAAACAAATATATATGCAACCAATGAATTAAATTAGAAGCTTTATTGTACATCACGGGGAACATAGAGGAAGAAGAGCTAGGGCTAGTCATAGGGGAAAATGAAGGGTTTAAATAGCCAGATCTAGGGAAAACATAGTTTATTTGTATAGCATCCGGGCAAGGAAGCATTTCTGAGACAGGTTGTCAAACATGGGAAGCTAACCGTTATGAGACTTATATAAATAAGCCTATTATTATGATAAAGGCATTGGTGTGGCCAGTGGCGACGTACGGATGTGAGGCCTGGACGCTGAAGAAGGAGGAAGAAGGCGGATACAAGCATTTGAAAACAAGTGTAGCCTATCCGAAAGCTGTTGACAGGAACTATTGGCGCACACGAAAACTCGAAACCTAACATATTTTGGCCACAACATAAAACAGTCGCACGACAACATTGCAGCCTGATGACGGATCTTGTGGAAGGGGTTCGAGGACGAGGAAGGCCAAGAATATCGTGGATCGACAACATTCTGAACTGGACTGGGCTTGTGGCTGCTGGCCTAATGAACGCGGCACGCGACAGGAAACACTGGACATTGAGAATCTATTCATGTAGCCGACCGTCGCTTAGCGACGATAGCTGTGTGACATGACATGACATGACATTATTATGACAAACAGTGAAGATGATGAATTTTATTTTAATTGCTATTATTTATAAATCACACTTTCGATTGTTTATAATTATCGATTTTTTAAATTTTTACCAAAATGATAGGTAGTAGACCTATATCAAAGAAAAGGACAAGAGAGTATGTCTGAGACGCTTGTAACATTCTGGGATTGGTAATTTACGCTTGTCCCGACGAAAGTGATTTATAAGAAATTCTATGTCTACTCAACTACGAATGTCAACTGCACTCTGTAAATTCCACTTTTAAACTCTCAAAGACTTACTCTGTCAACTCTGAACTGTGTCTCGTCCCAGTAAAACGTCCTCTGTACTAAATTCAAAGCAATGTGCTGCACTTCAATGGACCTCGTCATCTATTGCTCCATTTTTGTTCTGCGAAAAAGATTGGAGTCACAAAGGAATATTAAAATTATGTATACATATATAGGGCCTATACATGCACTTACTAATCACAATTCCATTTAACAATCTGCATCAATATCTACATGTTTCAGTGCTTGCGTGTTCCTCAGGCTCCTCTACTTATCACTCCACAGGTTTTCCACTTCAAATAAAAGTACCACTTCTTGAAGAATTCCTATCCCTAATCCAGCCAAATCCTCCGTCGTCCAAGCGTTCTCGTCATCAACGAAACCTGCCTCAGCGGCTCCTATATGCCTCCTTGTTGTGGTCTCTTTGGCAACCGGTCTCGGATCTCCACTCGAATTTATGGACAACCCCGCTTGCTTGACGCAGCGCTCGTGAATAAGCTGAAGCCCTTCCCTTAGCTTACGAGTAGCATGTTAGAAACTTAGAGTTTACGATTACGAGTACTTGTTCTTTTAGATCTACATGCGTATGAAAAAATACAACACAAGTTAATAGCTATACATATAAATGTATGTAAACTAACTAGGTCAAATCGATCAGTTTAGATTAAATCCATATGCAATCTTATCCCATTAAGATTTCAACTCTACATCAATGATGAACTATGGTATGCAGATTTGGCAGCTGAATATACGCAGAATGCTGATACATTATTTGTCTGATAGTGTACATGTAAACCATTACAGTAATTATTCAGCCAAGACTGTGTTGATGCTGCGTATGCGCATCATTCTAGCGATAAGCTTATTTTTCAACTTTAAATCATGTCGGTACCGTAATGGTAGTGGTTAAGATCTAGATGAGCCATTAAGTTATTTCTGGTGAAAATAAGCTGCAAAGATTGGTCTTAAATCGAAAACATTAGGTTCATTTGGCTAGTTAAAATGCAGTTGGCTAATTGTTCTGAGATTGTTGTTTCTGGCAATGGGCAGACCAATTCGGAAGTTTCGTTGTGGAGAGTTTAATGACAAATGCTAAAAGAGAGGAACGGGACATGAAAAGTTATTATAATTTATATAATAAAAGGTCAAGGTACGTATTCTACATCGTGCATCCTTCATATCTTGGTATTCCATATTTCGCACAGATCTACAGGCGTCTGATCGATTGGGCAGTACTTGCAACAGACGGAGTACATTACAACGTCATCTTGCGAATGAACTTAAACAGAGGCAATGTAAACTCAACTCAGTTGCGCAAGATTTTAGTTTACGTGTATGAAACGAGTGATGGCATTGCCTGAACTATTTTTATGAAGTGTAAAACGAACCGTTTTCATTTGTTATATAGAGAGAAGACAGACAGACACAGACAGAAACACAGACAGACAGCCATATATAGAAATTGTACACACACACAGAGACAGATGGACAGAGATAAATTGAGAGGAGAGTGAGAGAGATGGAGAGGATGAGGCATCTAGTCAGCTTGTAACAGCGCGAAGCGAGGAAACCTGCAGGTGTTGTCACAGAGAACGTAGGCCTTATGCCAAGCACTGCCTCGCCATTCGGCGTGTATCTCGACCGAGTCATCCCGAATTGTTTTAGAAGCATCAGGACTTTAAATTACAATACCGGTATAGGACTTAATCAGACTTGGATTGTCTCGTGACTGTCTCGATCTCGAGAAGTCTCGAGATAGGTTTTTTGATGTCTCGGTCTCGGACCCCACTGTCTCGGTCTCGGTGTCATTTCTTGACTTTTTGGAAACTGTCTAGAAACGAAAGTCTTGTTCTCTTGTAGAAGCGATCTCCATAGTTCTCGCGCAAACTGTCTGTAGTTCTGAACTTCTGACAGTATTGCGCTATAAATTGTCCTGTGCCGAACGGATAACTAAACAAACCGGAATTTTAGAAAGCTATGTTTCTGGTATTAACAGATATTGAAAAGAGCAGGTTTAAGTTTGTAACTTATTGCTTTATTTCAATTTTCTGATTTCTGTCAGTGCAAATATCTTAAAAGTCTCATAAAGAACCTGAAATAGTGAAATTTTTATTCACGCAATTTGAAATCAAAGAAAAACAAAATGAATGGCCGCTAGTGTAAAGAAAACATAAGCGAAGCGTTTGCATCTATATAGTTTCTCAAGGTGAGTGATGTGACTTATGTCGCTGATATATGGAATTTTTTGGTTTAAATTTTAGAATCATTTAGAAGATTTCAGAGTGGCTGAAATATTTAATTTCTTTATTGTTTATACAATTCAGGTGATCGGCTGATTTCAGTGTCTTGTCCCTGGTATTAGACTTCAAAAGTTGAGAGCAAAATTGTTGCGCAATTTGGGTCCAATGTGCAGTTCACTCGTTTTGAACTGTCTTGCACTGTCTCGGACCTTGTGTCTCGTGTCGGTCTCGAACCCCACTGTCTCGGTCTCGGTATCGAAGTTTGATGTCTCGTATACAAGTCTGGACTTAATAGGGGCCACGAAAACGCGTAATTGAAGTACCGTAGCTTAATGTCATTTTGCTTCCGTTCAAAATCATATTATGAACAATGTTTGAAGTTAATTGTCGCTATTACAAAACCTTTCTCTGTAACAAAAGAACTTGATGACTCAATTCATTTTGCTTCCGTTCATTGGCTTTAATGTTCAACTTATATATTGCATAGGCTACGAAAGTATAATTCAAAATACCATGACAGTTTTATTTCTTTTGTATTTCTGTGGTTCCTATCGTCATTCGTTTGAGACGCTAGATTGAAATCAATATTTCAAAGAGACTACAGACCAAGTTTCAATAGGTAAATAAGTTGAAACACCTGAACGATTTTAAATTACTGGGCTGTTGTTCTTAGACTTATACTGCCCTGCCATTGCAAAAGGAAGAAAGTCCAGTTTAAGGTTAAAATGACATATCGGTATCATTTTGGTTCAAGAAGCAAGTCCAACACAATCGTCTATATAAATAGTTATCAATGCATGTGGTTCTGGCGGAAAAGCAGAGGCAGAAAGAAGATTGTCCAAGTAGTACTGGAAAATCCCAAAGCAAACAGAAGCATGTCCATGCGTATGCATCAACCAATTGTACGCGTAAATTCAGACCGATGGGTGATGCCTGAGTTGTTTTTCGCATTTTTCTCATAAACTAAAATCGGTGACTTGCTTCCTTTTGCCAAAGCAGGGCAGTATAGCATCGGCGATCGACAGGTTTAGGACTAAGAAAATATGTGTACATTTAATGTTGGCATCTTACTTATTTAATCTGCAACATTTTAAATTTCTAATTTGGTGCAGATAGCTAAAATTCTGAAGTAGGTGTTCTGTATGCATTGATGTTATACAGAACAACGGATTCGAGTATCATAACAAGGATGTCATTTGGTTTGCCCCTGACTTTTATGAACAAATCAACTATTTAAATATATGTCAGTGCATTTGATGAATAATGCAACCTTATTCGTCACTAAGAGTCTAGAACAGCAGAAAATCAAAGATAATAATCTTCGGCTATTATTTCAAACTAGAAATAATACCGCTTCCGAAAGAAGGCTAATACATAAACAAGGCTTCGCAACAGCATTATTACTAGCGCTCCTACGAGAGGAATCGTGAAAAAAACATTCAGGAGATATGCATTTCATGCTATTTTGACATAAAACTAATTAAAATGTTTCAGAAAATTTTTGAAAATTATTTTTAAAGCTATGAAATTCTGCTAAAAAATAAAAATAAATTATAAATAAAATAAATAAATAAATAAATGTGTGACGTCACACCCGCCTGACCCCCATGATCTGTCACAAACTGTCACACTTTCTTAAACCCCCCCCCCTGGAGCGTGACGTACTTTAAGGACGGCCCCTGAACAAATCAACTATTTAAATATATGTCAATGCATTTGATGAATAATGCATCCTTATTCGTCACTAGTGTCTAGAACAGCAGAAAATCAGATAATAATCTGGACTATTATTTCAAACTGACACACCAAAGTATGATTACAATTCGTACTATGATCGGATGATCACACGTTATTACAGGAGTCGAATTTAACTGTTTTTCAGCCGTTACAGCCCGTCACGTCCTACTGCTCAGTTTACCAACGCATCTGGCGAATTAAAGGCTGAGTGGACCTTTGGGAGGGTAGCGGGAAGCCATCCCGCGTATTTTAATCTTCTGCTCTTTGTGCCAGGGTGTTACCATAGTAAGAAATCAATACGAAAAAAGAAAACATGCTTGATCAAGTAACCACAGTTTTGCACATTTATCATAGTACAAAACTTACCATTGGACAAGTTCAATCCACCAAAAATGTTTTACCCCCTAAAAACTGAAATGACGGCCCTGATAATACACCTTGTTTCATCTTACAAAATGTCAGAGAATACAAGAGCAGAATTATATAAATAAACACGTCAAGGAAATTATTTTAAAATGATGCATCCTTACATTTAGTGGCTTCGTTTTAAATTTCATCAAAACTTAAATGGAAGACTATAAACTATAATTCTTCTCATAACGTCGGCCTCCAATAGCTATTACCTCATTCCTGTCGCTATTGTAGACCAAATAAGAGGTGTACCTGCCACCTCCCAGCTCCAGCCCAGAATCCATGAGATTAAATTCTGAATCTAAAAGCTCCATTCTCTTGGCCTTATCGGATGCAATCAACATGCGTCCATAACTGTCTGCACGACTGTTAGGCCTGTATATCGAATTCTTATTAAATGACGACTGATATTGGCCTATCATATTCCCATCCATGTCGATCTCCGTTAGTTTTAATTGACTATCATAACTCCCTGAAACCAAGACAAGGTTTCCATTTGATTTCGGAGTTATTTTCCGGAACGAAGAAAGTCTGAGGACACCCATATTTTTTGCTGCAAGGAACCATTCGTGTCAAACTATCGGTTTTCCTCTTACACTGTCGATTTGCCCCGTACACCATCGGTTTTCCTCGTACACTATCGGTTTTCCTCGTACACTATCGGTTTTCCTCTTACACTATTGGTTTCCTTTTACGCTATTGGTTTTCCTCTTACACTTTCGATTTGCCCCGTACACCATCGGTTTTCCTCGTACACTATCGGTTTTCCTCTTACACTATCGGTTTTCCATTTACACAATCGGTTTACCTCTTACACAATCGGTTTACCTCTTACACTATCGGTTTTCCTCTTACATTATCGGTTTTCCTCTTACATTATCGGTTTTCCTCTTACACTATCGGTTTTCCTCTTACACAATCGGTTTACCTCTTACACTATCGGTTTTCCTCTTACATTATCGGTTTTCCTCTTACACAATCGGTTTTCCTCTTACACTATTGGTTTCCTTTTACGCTATCGGTTTTCCTCTTACACTTTCGATTTGCCCCGTACACCATCGGTTTTCCTCGAACACTATCGGTTTTCCTCTTACACTATTGGTTTCCTTTTACACTATCGGTTTTCCACTTACACTATTGGTTTCCTTTTACGCTATCGGTTTTCCTCTTACACTATCGGTTTTCCTCGTACACTATCGGTTTTCCTCTTACACAATCGGTTTTCCTCTTACACTATTGGTTTCCTTTTACGCTATCGGTTTTCCTCTTACACTTTCGATTTGCCCCTTACACTATCGGTTTTCCTCGTACACTATCGGTTTTCCTCGTACACTATCGGTTTTCCTCTTACACTATCGGTTTTACCTCTTACACAATCGGTTTTCCTCGTACACTATCGGTTTACCTCTTACACAATCGGTTTTTTTCTTACACTATTGGTTTCCTCTTACACTTTCGATTTTCCCCGTACACCATCGGTTTTCCTCGTACACTATCGGTTTTCCTCTTACACTATCGGTTTTCCTCTTACACTATCGGTTTTCCTCTTACACTATCGGTTTTCCTCTTACACTATTGGTTTCCCTTTACGCTATCGGTTTTCCTCTTACACTATCGATTTGCCCTTACACCATCGGTTTTCCTCGAACACTATCGGTTTTCCTCTTACACTATTGGTTTCCCTTTACACTATCGGTTTTCCACTTACACTATTGGTTTTCTTTTTACGCTATCGGTTTTCCTCTTACACTATCGGTTTTCCTCGTACACTATCGGTTTACCTCTTACACAATCGGTTTTCCTCTTACACTATTGGTTTCCTTTTACGCTATCGGTTTTCCTCTTACACTATCGATTTGCCCCGTACACCATCGGTTTTCCTCGTACACTATCGGTTTTCCTCGTACACTATCGGTTTTCCTCTTACACTATCGGTTTTCCTCTTACACAATCGGTTTTCCTCGTACACTATCGGTTTTCCTCTTACACAATCGGTTTTTTTCTTACACTATTGGTTTTCCTCTTACACTTTCGATTTTCCTCGTACACCATCGGTTTTCCTCGTACACTATCGGTTTTCCTCTTACACTATCGGTTTTCCTCTTACACTATCGGTTTTCCTCTTACACTATCGGTTTTCCTCTTACGCTATCGGTTTTCCTCTTACACTATCGGTTTTCCTCTTACACTATCGGTTTTCCTCTTACACTATCGGTTTTCCTCGTACACTATCGGTTTTCCTCTTACACTATCGGTTTTCCACTTACACTATCGGTTTTCCTCGTACGCTATCGGTTTTCCTCGTACACTATCGGTTTTCCTCTTACATTATCGGTTTTCCTCTTACACTATCGGTTTTCCTTTTACGCTTTCGGTTTTCCTCTTACACTATCGGTTTTCCTCTTACACTATCGGTTTACCTCTTACACAATCGGTTTTCCTCTTACACTATCGGTTTTCCTTTTACACTATCGGTTTTCCTCTTACACTATCGGTTTTCCTCTTACACTTTCGGTTTTCCTCGTACACCATCGGTTTTCCTCGTTACACTATCGGTTTTCCTCTTACACTATCGGTTTTCCTTTTACGCTATCGGTTTTCCTCTTACACTTTCGATTTGCCCCGTACACCATCGGTTTTCCTCGAACACTATCGGTTTTCCTCTTACACTATTGGTTTCCTTTTACGTTATCGGTTTTCCTCTTACACTTTCGATTTGCCCCGTACACCATCGGTTTTCCTCGAACACTATCGGTTTTCTTCTTACACTACTGGTTTCCTTTTACGCTATCGGTTTTCCTCTTACACTTTCGATTTGCCCTGTACACCATCGGTTTTCCTCGAACACTATCGGTTTTCCTCTTACACTATTGGTTTTCCTTTTACGCTATCGGTTTTCCTCTTACACTTTCGATTTGCCCTGTACACCATCGGTTTTCCTCTTACACTATCGGTTTTCCTCGTACACTATCGGTTTTCCTCGTACACTATCGGTTTTCCTCTTACACTATCGGTTTTCCTCTTACACTATCGGTTTTCCTCGTTACACTATCGGTTTTCCTCGTACACTATCGGTTTTCCTCTTACACTATCGGTTTTCCTCTTACACTATCGGTTTTCCTCTTACACTATCGGTTTTCCTTTTACACTATCGGTTTTCCTCTTACACTATCGGTTTTCCTCTCACACTATCGGTTTACCTCTTACACAATCGGTTTTCCTCTTACACTATCGGTTTTCCTTTT
The DNA here is from genome assembly GCA_020284085.1 of Aporrectodea caliginosa. Lineage (NCBI taxonomy): Eukaryota > Metazoa > Annelida > Clitellata > Crassiclitellata > Lumbricidae > Aporrectodea > Aporrectodea caliginosa. The sequence continues at coordinate 350,309 of JACEVL010000256.1, read as the reverse complement.
ACGCTATCGGTTTTCCTCTTACACTATCGGTTTTCCTCTTACACTATCGATTTGCCCCGTACACCATCGGTTTTCCTCGAACACTATCGGTTTTCCTCTTACACTATTGGTTTCCTTTTACGCTATCGGTTTTCCTCTTACACTTTCGATTTGCCCCGTACACCATCGGTTTTCCTCTTACACTATCGGTTTTCCTCGTACACTATCGGTTTTCCTCTTACACTATCGGTTTTCCACGTACACTATCGATTTTCCTCGTACGCTATCGGTTTTCCTCGTACACTATCGGTTTTCCTCTTACATTATCGGTTTTCCTCTTACACTATCGGTTTTCCTCTTACGCTTTCGGTTTTCCTCTTACACTATCGGTTTTCCTCTTACACTATCGGTTTTTCCTCTTACACAATCGGTTTTCCTCTTACACTATCGGTTTTCCTCTTACACTTTCGGTTTTCCTCTTACACTATCGGTTTTCCTCTCACACTATCGGTTTACCTCTTACACAATCGGTTTTCCTCTTACACTATCGGTTTTCCTTTTACGCTATCGGTTTTCCTCTTACACTATCGGTTTTCCTCTCACACTATCGGTTTTCCTCTTACACAATCGGTTTTCCTCTTACACTATCGATTTTCCTCTTACGCTATCGGTTTTCCTCTTACACTATCGGTTTTCCTATTACACTATCGATTTGCCCTCGTACACTATCGGTTTTCCTCTTACACTATCGGTTTTCCTCTTACACTATCGGTTTTCCTCTTACACTATCGGTTTTCCTCTTACACTATCGATTTGCCCTTACACCATCGGTTTTCCTCGAACACTATCGGTTTTTCTCGTACACTATCGGTTTTCCTCTTACACTATTGGTTTTCCACTTACACTATCGGTTTGCCTCTGTACACTATCGGTTTTCCTCTTACACTATCGGTTTTCCTCTTACACTATCGGTTTTCCACTTACACTATCGTTTTCCTCTTACACTATCGGTTTTCCACTTACACCATAGATTTTCCTCGTACGCTATCGGTTTTCCTCGTACACTATCGGTTTTCCTCTTACACTATCGGTATTCCACTTACACTATCGGTTTTCCTCTTACATTATCGGTTTTCCTCTTACACTTTCGATTTGCCCCGTACACCATCGGTTTTCCTCGTACACTATCGGTTTTCCTCGTACACTATCGGTTTTTCTCTTACACTATCGGTTTTCCTCTTACACTATCGGTTTTCCACTTATACTATCGATTTGCCTCGTACGCTATCGGTTTTCCTTGTGCACTATCGGTTTTCCTCTTACACTATCGATTTTCTCCGTACACTATCGGTTTTCCTCTTACACAAACGGTTTTCCTCTTACAGGTTTTCCTCTTACACTATCGGTTTTCCTCTTACACTATCGGTTTTCCTCTTACACTGTCGATTTGCTTCGTACACTATCGGTTTTCCTCTTACACTACCGGTTTTCCTCTTACAGGTTTTCCTCTTACACTATCGGTTTTCCTCTTACACTGTCGATTTTCTCCGTACACTATCGGTTTTCCTCTTACACTACCGGTTTTCCTCTTACAGGTTTTCCTCTTACACTATCGGTTTTCCTCGAACACTATCGGTTTTCCTCTTACACTGTCGATTTTCTCCGTACACTATCGGTTTTCCTCTTACACTGTCGATTTTCTCCGTACACTATCGGTTTTCCTCTTACACTACCGGTTTTCCTCTTACAGGTTTTCCTCTTACACTATCGGTTTTCCTCGAACACTATCGGTTTTCCTCTTACACTGTCGATTTTCTCCGTACACTATCGGTTTTCCTCTTACACTACCGGTTTTCCTCTTACAGGTTTTCCTCTTACACTATCGGTTTTCCTCTTACACTATCGGTTTTCCTCTTACACTGTCGATTTGCTTCGTACACTAGGCCCTATATTGATCAGCGGGCCTCAAGAGCACACGCTACCGCAAGCATCGTGTTTGGGAATATCACAGCATTTGAGAAGTGATGTCGAAATCCAGTAGATGAGAGTGACAACTTATCAGGCTACACTGGCTAAGAAAGTTTATTTGAATTAGCGGAGTTCTCACTCTTAGAATATTATCAGCGCTCAACGACAGGTTAAGAACCAAAACATACTCTTGAAATTTAGATGGAGTTACCATCTACTCTCTCAATTTGCAACATATTTTGAATTCCTAATATTTATGTGCAAATCATTGAAATGCCAAAATGAGTGTCGTGCGTGAATTAATTTTGCAACGAGCACCTGGGGTTAGGGTTCAGCACACCATCATGTCTTGCAAAATGTCAGTAAGTGTATGAACAGAATTGATTAAAGAAGAAGTAAATAAGAACGAAATAACTATTTTTATTTTCCAAGTGAAGTAACTCGTTAATCAAATTCTCATTGTAGGTCTATATCTCAAACAGAAAAAGTATTTTAATCGAGTTCTTTGAAATAAAAACCAATAGTTGCTAACATACAACCATACACGAAATATCGGAACTATCTAACAAGAATTGTCCAAACAGAATAAGTATTTCAAACCCAGTTCTTCGAAATAAAAGGCAAAAAGTTTTTCAAATTGTCCATTTCGTCAATATCTTTTCGCGAGATTTATTCATCTGTAAAACGGAAGATAGTTAGCACACCGTGCTTGTAGTCACCATCTTTCACAACAGTGACAACCTCATTCCTTTCGCTGTTGTAGTGCATCAGGCCGCGGCGAATAGATTGGCCCTCGTCCAGCTGCGGCCCAGTAAACTCCATGAGATTAAATTCAGAATCTATGAGCTCCATTCTGTTGAGCCGATCGACGATCATCATTCGTCCGTACTTGTCTGCAACACAAGCAACCATCAACGAGTCAATTGAAGAGTGATATTGGCGTAGAATAGTTCCATCCATGTCGATCTCCGTTAATTTTCTTGTCCAATTGTCGTTCGGTGAAACCAGGACAAGATTTCCATTTGATTTTGGAATTATTTCGTAGAATTCCAGAATATCCGAGAACAACCTCATTTTATTTTGCAAGGAACCATCCGCACCGAACACCTTTATTATGGCAAGCTGCTTATTCCTTTGCTGGCTTGAAAGAATTATGCGATCATTTGCAGTTACGGAGATTGTAGCACTTGGCATCCACATATCATCAATAAACGCTGATACCGGTACACGGAACTGATGCTCACCTTCTTTCAGAACGCGGTCAACTGATATATGATACCTGCGTTTCCTGTTCATCACATACAGACAGTTTGACACGTTGCAAGCTACTATGCTCGCCGGTTGCATTCCTGGTAGCGGGATGACATCTTTCACCTGTGCCATATTGTTGCGGTCGAACACATGAAAGGCAACATCCTGTTGCCCAATTGGTCTGTAGAGGATAAAAATTTCATCCTTCATTGTCGTCAAACTCCCGGGAGACAATACGAGGGGAGCTTTCTGAACAATTTCCATACGAACCGTCTCCAAACCTAAAAATTAATACTCGAAGAATTATCAAATCATTCATGCATGCATTGCATCTATATGTGAATAAAATCGACTGTATTATACATTCTACTTCAAGAGTGAAATATACAGAGGTTCAGCACAAAAGTATTGAATATATTGAGAACATGCAAATCTCCGCTGGACTATAAATATATCGAAATTTCGTCTCTGTGTTCCTCCCTCTAGCAAATTCAGCCGTTGAGAAAACACTTCCCGACACTATAAGCTTAAGTGGGAAGATCTGGCTACCCGCCATGATATGCCGAAGACTGAAGTGGAGAACACTAAAATCGCTAACACTTCATGCTAGCTTAAGAAGGGCCTACGCGCACTATATATATATATATATAATTGTATATATTATTTCGTTTATTGAAAGAGAGTAAGTTGGCAGATCGCAACTTTTTACATTGAAAACAAAAAGGAAAAAGATTCCCTTGTGATTTTATGGCCTAGGCCTACTGTCGATAATCTTGTCAGATGCCGGGACAAAAATAAGTCACTGACTTGAATAGAGTAAAGAACTAGCTTTTTGATAAAGTCTTAAAGAGCACACGATGAATAAAACTCGTTTTGTGGCAGTTCAACGTCATGAGGTCTCTGGCGCAGGGCAGAGCTCTGTCGAACTGTCGGTGGGAACAGGCTACGGAGTAGGCTACACGAACTGAATTCCAGATTACAGCCTGGAGAAGCCGTTTGACCGCAATTCTAATTTCAGACCCTCTTTTATCGCACGCATATAAATTAAGCGGCGAGTTTGTATCTTTAACGAACTGACCATTACCGTCTAGAGTCCTGCGCAGTTCATTGCGAAAGAAGTTGGTCGTAAGAATGCTGCTCCACTGAGAGCAGACAGTTCTGAGTCGGCTTATCACAGGATCAGCCTTTTCTTTCCAAACACTTTTGGCCAGCTTCAAACCCTTCACTTCCATAGCCACGGCTTTAACGAGGATACACTCAATTAGCTCCATCGGTAGATCATGCAACTATAAACAAAATGTTTAATGGTATACCACGCCTGTTTACTATATAATTCATTATTCTGATGCAATAAAGTGGAAGGACCATTTAAGCCGAGTCGCAGAAACCACAGCGATCTAAATAGATGGCACTTTTAAGCATCAACCTTCGTTGACAAGTCATGGTCACTCAAAGCATGAGGACGAAATGGACGCAGCAACACAGGACTTCCTTCTGACTTCACAGCTGACGTTGATTAAGTGGCGTAGCCAGAAGTTTGCCAGAGCAAGTCAAGTAAGTAAGGCTACTCCTACACACCCCGGCTTTGCCTTGCTTGCATGGTATTAGTAGGCTTACACAATACAAAAGGTTCCTCGTTTTCTCAAGACTTTTTTCATTAGTCATCGAGATTCACCCAAATTGTTTACTTTCTTTACCAATTTTGATCAGATTCCTCTAAAGCTTGCATTTCTCAGTGAGAAAGTAGCGACACAACTGTCGCTCAGCATGCTAAAAGGCGCGATCGCAAAATCACATGACGACTGTAAGATATGGGGGGGGGGCTACTAAGAAAAACAACCTACAATCGCAACACGATCACTAAAACATATAGTGTGGACTCAACCTCATCTCGGAATATCACGTATTGTTTAGGTCTATATAAATTGCTATCTTTGTGTAAAATCTGACTACTTTTAACTACTAATGAAACTATTTGACTAGAGAAAAAGGTAGAAACTGTCGGTCTTTAAACCACACTCGTAAAGCAATTCACGAAGTTTTGATCCAAATCTTGAATGTAATGTAGCTAACCGTTGTGTCATAGCATGGCGCGAGTTTTGCACGTTTGGCATTGTCATCTTCTTGGACTGACTGTACTGCTACAAGAGAAATAAATGCAATTATTTCCAAATAGGCCACAACTAAGTTTACTTGTCTAACAGACCAAGTCGTCTTGTGTTCTTGAGTGTACGTTAGGTTACTGCAAATACATGAAGAGAAAACTGTGCCAGGGATTGGTTACCTAGTTTTGAAGAACTTTACAAGTGTAAAGTTGTTTTGCGAACTGATGTAGGCTAATATTTTCGTTCGTAATGCCACTAAACATCATAATAGGCTATAGCGCCGAGAGCGCCTCTGAGTAGATCTCTTGAAGACCCGCTATAATAGGGCCTATAAATTCTCAGAATGAATGAAGTGGTCGTCATAAAAACCGAGTTATTGATCGAAACAACATTAAGCAACATTACTATTAAGCGTAGACCTACTGTTAAAACTCCCTTCAGTTAATAACTTACAGTCTGAGCCTTCGTTCTTTTGCTCATCATTACTGGAGTCAGGTGATGTTCGTTTCTTCAACATGGCGATGGGAAGCACAAACGTCGCTTCTTGCAGCAGTCAATATCAATATTTAACACCAAAATCGATTATCGGTCAGCCTAATGCTGAGCATTCGAACGAGATAAGCAGCCAACCTCAAATTCGATTGCAACAGTAAGCAATCGAAGCTTAACAGGAACGAAGCTTTAACGTGAAAAATGACGTTTTGAAACTCTAATTTTATGACGTAGGCCTATTCATTAATTCAATAATAATAATTATTAACGCGAACTTTTGTGCCGCGCGTAGTTTTTTATAGCTTAGTCCTTCCCGTGCAGATCTGCACATCGGGCAACGCGGGTTCTGCATTTGTCAATGTCTTCCGGCCTTGTCCCACCCATCTCCAAGCACTTAAAGTCTTCTCTGGTGGCCTCTGGCCAATTCTTCCGTGGTCTTCCCTTTATCCCTTTCCTTTCAGTAATCCAGATCATCACTTGGTTGGCTCTTGAAGTGGTGGAAGACAGGCTCCACTTGTGATCTGCATAACGAGCCAGTTTCACAAGGGTTTCCATGGAGTCGTATACGTTTCCTTTAACCAAACTGCATGAGCTACACTGCTACAGGGACAGAAGGCTTCTGGTTGCCATTATGTATGTATAGCACTTGTTATAGCGCCCCTTCAAGATTTCTACTCAGAGGCGCTCCCGACTACAGCGCGGACACTGAATCGGAGTTTCACGCCGAAGCGCATGAGCTATTGCGAGTGAGGGACTTGCCCATGCAACGCGGCAGCTTGAGGTGGATTCGAACCCGCAACCCTCCGGCTGCAAGGCACCGAACATTCTACTCTACGCCACCGCGCCTCACATGTTATGTAATGACACTGCTTTAAGGCTTGCTTTGCTAGAGTCGATGAATATATTCTCCATTCATCAGTCACATGCTCATATCCCAGCTCATGCATGAGACCATCAACCTCAGCACAGAAGCAGACGCCACCTTCCAATTCGGTGAAAGGAAGCCACCAGATTGGTATGACGATCACGAAAAATACAAATGTTTGCGTCTTTCTGAAGCAAGTGCCATTGCTTCAGTCTTGAACGTCACACTTCCGCTTTCTCCTTTGATAATGACAAGTCTATCTCTCACGAGATCATTCAGGTCTTCCTGAGTCAACAGTTGAGGCTCTTCTTCATCCAGGTCAGGCTCAAACGACTCATCCAGATCAGCTGCGGCACAGTCTTCACCTGAACGTTCATCAATTTCTGCCGCAGAGGCGGAAGAAGCAATCGGGGCAGGATTCCCCAAGTCATGTGGAACGGGTTTAATAGCGGAGGGCAATCAGGATGCACAATCTTTGATTGGTTCGATCTTCTGTTAGCATCCGTGAATGATGGTCATACAACAACAACAACAACAGTCTGAATAAACGATTCGTAGGTTCACGCCACACCATAGGTAGCCTAAAGCAGAAGGCATTTCACCCGTTTGCCATTCGGTCACTGTGTTGGTCCTGAATAGCAAATAGTAGAGCACACAGTTCCATGCTTTAGCTTTAGAGCCAAAGTAAGGCTTGCATGCAATTTTCAGCGAAACCTTCTTATCACTTAGAAACGGGACGATAGACGAAAACGCTATCGGATTTGGAGTCAGCATGCCAGATTTATTAAAACCTAACGCTACTGATAATGCCTGTTCACAACGAGGTTCCCCAGTCACAGTAGGCCGGGACTAGGCCCTATAAAATCTTGGTGCATGAAAAAGGAGGACGAGAGAAGACTCCTGGTGGCGGAGATGGGATTACGGAATGCACGAGAAGAACTGGGACAGAAGGAAACGGTAGTGGAAAGAATAAAGAAACGAAGACTTGTAAAACGGAGAGGTGGAGGGAACATTAAGGAGCAGAGGACGTCAGAAGAAGAGGAGGGCGACCGCATGAAATTCAAAGACAACAGTATCTCAGCGAATACTTGCTAGTACCCTAATAGTTGGGCGCGGAGTCACGTACAGTAGCTACCTATAGACGAACCAGTCATCAGGGCGGCCGAAGTGCTATCAAAGCGCGATCAGCCAGCCATCAGTGTCCATCACGCCCCAATGCTTGTAAAATCGACCGCATGTTTAATTCAAAGACAACTACTAGACCCCAATAGTTCCCCCCACATGTACCTGGTTGCGTCTGCGTCAATATCAGAATAAACGAATATTGATTGATTGATTGATAGATTGATTGATTGATTGATTGATTGATATTGATTGACACACTGCTCAACCTTTTATTTTCAATCTGAAGAAGCATGTCCATCTACAGTGTTTTTTTTAAACAAAACGAGACTTCACGAAAGAAAACACAAGTGATTGTCACCATTATGTACAACAGAAATCATATTGTAATTCGAGATTTATACAGCGCCCTAAACCTCAGTCACCGGAACGAGCTCGTTTCGTATAAGCACTCACTCGAAAACAATAAGCAGATGTACTATACGGTCAGAATTGGTTCCAGCAGCAGCAAGTCAAGAGCCAAGGCTCAGGCAGATAATATAGCGGTAGATGGTGTTTGGAATTGGAGCGGCGAGAGTGGCAAGAGGAATCAGGATAGGATTTGTGGGAAAGGAGTGTCAAGACCTGTGCTGAGCTTACAACAGGGTCTGGTTTGGCGAGTTCGTAGGATGGATCAGATATTTGTTGTAATTATTTCTGGTGGGAGGTTATTCGAATAGGAGCGCAACAGCTCGGGCTATCGACTGTTTTTTAAATTGTAGGGGTGGGGTGACGGAAAGGTGGAGAAGTGTTAGGGTCGAAGTAGCAGGTTTAGCGTGGAGTGGTTGGATTGCAATAATTACTGATGGGAGAAAGGACTGGGAGCCTTGGAGTGTGTTGTAGGCAAGTGATAGGAAAGGTATTCTATTAGTTCCTGTATTTTAAGTCAGTTAAGAGATTATGGAGAACATAGTGACGTGGGGTGTTTGGGGAGGGGTGTAAGCGACAACACGTGCGACAGCATTATGGATAGTCTGAAGGCGATTTATTTGGGGTACTCTATATTCGAGACAAGTGAATTGCAGTAGTCTATCATGGACTGTATATGGATTTGGTGATAGTGGATGCAGTCCCAAAATTAAACTAATGCTTGCAAACAGATGTGAATGAACAAGAACTGTACTGAAGAACTAATTAATTAATTGCTGACAATACAGAGTATTATTGCTGCAAATGAAGACTTTAACAAAGCGTTAGCAAAAACAATGGAAATAAATTAATTTGCAATGAACTTTGAACAAAACGACCACAACAACTTAAATACAGTCCACCTAAGTCTGTGTCCTGCCAGCATTTCCAAGTGCATTAGATGGGACCCATGTGGGCTCTATATGGATCCAATATGGGCTCCATTTGGGCATGTTGGCAGAGCTATGCCTTATTCCCCAAATCAGTCTTCTGATCTGTACAGTATCTTTATTCATTTGCCTTTTCAACTTAGCCATTAAACTATTTATTATAATTATGATTATTATTAATGATTATTATTTACCTGTGTTGGATTCCTCAAAATTTAAGAAATGTCTGCAGAGAAGATGAAAAAATTCTGCAATGGTTATAATCATTCTTAGTAATACTTCGTTATGTATCATGCCAATCTTCATAACTCAAAAAGTCCATTGATGCTTAGCCCTTGAACATTATATATATGTTCCTTATTTACGTTGAAATCTATTTAGTGCCTAATGAAAACTTCTATCGAAGCATGGATCAAGCACATTCGTTTAAAGCAAATTTCACCAGCAGTTTTGTTGAAATCACTTTTAAATGCTCATCTACTCATGCAGGTATCAACTGAACTCTATCTTCATTACCATGCTAAACACTCGACTACTGTTCCCACAGTGCGTTTGCAGGCGGTTCAATAAAGCACATACTTACTTACTTACTTACTGCACCAGACATTCATCTGCAATTTTTTTTGCTTCTTTCCTTCAACGAGCCACACTCGTCGCCTACGAATCTATCTAACATAACAAGACTACTGCAACGAAGATACAAGGCTCTCTTCTGTACGACAGTTCAATTACATCTGAGAACGATCAAAACAATACATATTTTGTACAGTTTTCCTGCACCACCAACCGTCATTCAGTAGCAGCTTGCCAACACAAAACAATTCACTTTTATCTGAAGCTTAGCAATTACATATAATTCTATTAATATAAGCTGCATTTGCAAACGAGTATTACTTTGTGATAGCTGAAATCATTTTGGTTGATTATTCTACATGAAAGCGTCAATAAGCAGATCAGCAGCTGGGCTAGCATCACGCTTTAACGCCAATTTCTTTGACAAAACAAAAACATTAGCAACTCTCTTTTTTTACACCGTTACTGTTTCATCTTCATAAAATCTGCAAAATCCTCACAAATTCTTACAAGCACATTAACTAGAATTTTGCTTAACAAATGTAGCGAGTCTATATGAGTAACAAAATCATTACCTACATACATCTCACCATAGAAAACTCCAACTTAAACTGATCTAAATGAACCCGGGTTGAGCATTTGCTTTAATGTCAACTCTATAATTACGTATGAACAAAAGTTGACCTTCTGAAAAATAGCAGATACTTTGAAAAACAGTTAAATTTCAACTGACTCCTCATACAAAATTGCCAGTTATTTAATTACATTTTGAATTTAAAAGAATATGTATGCTAATGATACATAGATGCATAACATTTAGATGTAAATCTGTTTAAAATTGACGTAGAACTCACGTACACACACGTATAAGTATTCATACACACATACATACGAAGAATATACTATAAGTATTCAGATACATACGTACATACATACAAAGAATATAGTTCTCCAAACACAGATTTTAGATTTATTTGATACTCATTACATTAAACTGAAGACTCAAATGTAGCACTTAATCTGCAGTTTTCCATCCTGCAGTGTATTTCTCCCAACTCTTAAAGATATTATTATCAATCGCAACATTTTACAACAAGAATAGCAGCAATAAAAGCAAAAATAACAGCGACAGTTTGAATCAGCATCTAAAACTCTTTACAACAGAAGCTTAGCAGGTTGTTCGCATAACTGAGACCAAAAGATATGCAGAGAAAATCTCACCTACCGGTGATTTAATTAAGGATTACAATCATCACAACCACGCACAGATTAATGCGATGAATTTTAAATGACACCACAGTTGGATCACACAATTAACCAACCTATGATACTGAAATGAAATTTCTTGATGATAGCACAGCTTCTCCCTTTTTTAGTTTCACTCTTTCTTTTCTAACATACGACAATTTGTTCTGAAGCTCCTCAATGAAATGCGGCCACCTTGCCAATTGTTATGAAATCATCTGGCCTAAGACATCGAAAATATATTGACAAGTCTTTCGGAAAGACCATGCCATAGTTTAACGTTTTTTCATAAATCAACAAACTCCCTTTCTTCACGAAGAAACCAAGAATAAATTTAATGCTTTGACAATACACAAACTGTAGTTGTAACAGAACATTGTGTTAAATTTCAGTTACAACATATGTGTGTTAGAAACGACATCAATGCTTTAAAGATAAATTATACTTTACAATGTAGCAAACATTGGAAAACCAATTCACGACGAAACAAGAAACCCTACAAAAGCCTTGAATAAATGTTGTAGTCTCATTTCAAGATAGCAACAAAATGGTCAGCCAATACCGGAACTGGATTTATTAAACTCAAAATGTACAAAACAGAGGTGAACAATCCACATGTCAGAGAATTGTGGTTGCAATCCATCCACAAATGGCAGGGACATTCCCAGAACTAGACAATGCCATTCCGTGTCCCAGTTACGGCCCAGTCTGTTGTGGAATTGTTTACTGCGGTACCCAAAAACTGACTGAACATGGTCACATACTAACTGCAATTCAATTTAGATTATCAAGCAACAATCACAATAAATGACAATATAGTAACATCACAGAATCAAGCATTTGCAACAAATCGCGGTTTAGTCACGTGCATTGTTTCTTATGCCTGTCCCAATGGCATACGGTACTGAGAGATAGTTCCTCTGTAGCAAATAAAGATCTGGCAGGAGAAGTGTCATGTCATGCAGAAACCGTTCACAAGGAGTTGGGAACTTGACAGGGACTTCCACGATGAAGAGATGTCACAAACACGGCGGTTAAAGTCTACAAGCATCAAAATGTGTTTAACAGCAACAAAGCACCATTTTCAAGCATACACGTACTCGCAAAAAGAGTGCAATTGTTCACCTTTACCATGGTGTTAGGTAATGTTAAAGATTATCACACGTTCATGAGCCAGTCTATGATGAAGATCTTCCATAACTATTTTGTGCACTGCATTATTTTTGACAAGCTCAGAGTGTAGCCAAATTTCTCACAAACACCAATTACACTATGCTGCAATTTACTCTGCCTATGTTGAATGCCTGGTAGTGGTTAACCTTGATTTTAGCTAAAGTTCTTGAGCAGACAGTAGTGAAGAGAAACATATTCGAGAAACAGGGTAGAGTCAATAGAGGTTAAAATCTCCACTGGTTCAAGTGCTTCATAAAACTTTTATTTGAAAATCCAACTATAGATAATTTCATAAATGCTCACAGAGAATGGCCTTCTAGTCATCCCTTGAGCTTTCCGATGAGCCCTGACTTCTGTCGCTTCCAACTTCTCCCGATCGATTGTCTGTGTTCAAATCAGCAAACAAGAGATCAGTCAACCGATTCATCACTATTCAGCATCCAACTCTTTTGTTATAAGAATCCAAGTTATGTAACAACAAGTTATGTAACAAAGCATAATCAGTGGGGTACTTCATTGCATGCATCTACCACTGTTAGTGTTGATGGGCCTTTGTCTGACGTTGAAGATAACAAAGTATCTGTTTGTCTGATTGCAACTGTATGCAGGTAGCATTGTACCTGTGCACTGCACCTGAAAGAGGTTTGTACAAACCATATGCATTTATCTCTCTTCTTCTTTTTCACTTTTCATCTCTTTCCCTCCCCTTCTTTCCTACTTAACCAGATAGCAGATGACCTACAGCTGCAAACACTTGTCAAAGATGATGAATATGAAAAGCTTGGTATTTATCTTATACTGCCTTTGTACAGGAACTCCATCCTACATTCATCACTTTAGACTAGCTATACTCATAATGCATTGTAATCAAGAATGTGGCCTTCGAACAGCACATCAATATGTCTTACAGAAATATAAGAAATGTTTTAAGTAGCCCACTTTCAAAAATTTACCACACCCAATATTTGAAACAATTTATCTCAATTCTGAATGCAAACAAAAGAAAATGAATAAATAGTTAATTGAGTCCAATCTCACTTCGCCTTGCATGATTGAGTGAGAGGAGCATTCGCAACATAAATGACGCTGGAACCGTGACTGTATCTCGTGTCTCTTCAAGCATTATCTCATTGCGGCGCACCAGCTAAACCAAAATTTAACAACAACAACTTTTCTATCAGCAATAACCTTAAATGCAAAACGATCGCTTAATTTTCCACTCAAATGTTTCACATCATCGTTTGCCATATTGTTTACTCCATAAATGGGCCGCTCGACATCATGAAATAAATTTTTAAAAATTAATCCAACAAGTCAAAATTAATCAATTAAAATTTTTACGATTAATCGATTAATTAATAGTTAAAATCCACAGCCCTATATATAAGCAAATAAAGTAGTCAAAGTGGATGCTGCACAACTGTTCTCACCTCAGCAGCTCTTGGTTGGTCAAAACCAGGCGACTCGTGCGCTGGCATCCAGATCTTAACATCATAATCAATTCCGCTTGAAGCCAGTACTACACACAAAGTAAATGCCTCAAAAATTGTCAAAAACAAAAACAGAGAAAATAGTAACCAAACGGAAAAAAGTTAGAAATAACAAGCCCATTTCAGACACACATATACAGCGTTTATGTTTTGAGAAAATTAAATAAACAGTTTCAGGCTATCAGCATATAAGACATTAAATATTTATTAAGTAAACCTTCAAGTTGGCCAGAAGCCCATTATCAAACTTTCACCTGTTTTATTCTACAGTTACAATCAATCTATACTTAAGTCTTTTTACCATCTGAAGTATAATGGATACAGCACAATTTTTCTTGGTTGGGCACATTTCCCAAAGCCAAGTATTTCATTACAGTTTGCCTTACACAAGTCAGACATAATATTTTAATCATCTAACCATCACCAATCATTATGTATACCACAACAACACAATATACTCCCTCAATCCCCTGCTCACTAAATATGATCATAATAATTCATATTATAATTCTGAATTTTAAAGAAATGAAAATATTCAGAATTCACAGTTTTTATAACGAATGAAACACATTCAGTGCAGAGAAGGCTTACTGGGATCATAGGGATGAGGTTGGAGACAGTTGACAACATGTCTGTCACCTTCCATGAGCATAACAAGTTTTGCAGAACGTCGATCCCAGATGAAAATATGTCCACAGTCAGAACCACTCATGACATAATGATCGCCCCAAAAGGTCGCTTCTTTAATCTACAAGGGATATGCCATGAACTGCTTTATGTAATGACAACAGTTTAACTCATTTATCCCATTATAACAATTATAACAGATATGTATATATCTAAATGTACATCGTAATTGTAATCGAGCATTTATATAGAGCCACTCAAATCAGAGGCATGTAACTTGTACACTGGCCTCTTTATTAAGTTTTTATTGGTTTACATACAAGCATTTCTTTCTGAAAATACATTATTCTCTTTGACCTTATTATTGCTTTTTATTGGCTTGCCTAGCTGTTTGTCTTTGAAGTGTTCAGCATTATTCTATTTTACCAGATTCTCATTTTCTATTGGTGTGTATAACTGCTTGTTAGAAGCAGCATTATTACCTCATTTTTAGTGGCTTGTATAACTATTTGCTTGAAGAAGCATCATTCCCTCAGTTTTTATTGGCTTGCCTAAATGTTTGTCTTTGAAGCAGCATCATTCTCCATCACCTGATTATCTCATTTTTCTCGACCTTCCTATCTGCTTCATAGACTCTTACCATCGTTCGTGAGTTCCTGTGTCCCACAAAGCACTGCTTCATTACTGGCTTCGGCAGAGATGACCCAAGTTCTTGGTTCCTTGTTCTCTGTTCCAGTCGCTGACGAAAGACAGCCTGCAGCTTTGATGCTGCCGCATTCTTCTCCTCTAACCTGTCACCAGAAAGTACCAGCATACAAGTCTCCCAAGCCAAGACAAATTTCTTATTTCATCCAAACAAAGAGAAAGCATAAAAGCTGTATTTGATCTGAGTTTATACAACTGATTATATAAATTCTCAGGTACGTTACAATACATGCTGTTTTCTGTACAGGTTGTGACCTCACATCTGTTTTACTAAGCTGCGTCTGAATAAATTAAGTCAGAAGTCAAGATTCAAAATGACCTTTGTTTTAGCCAAGCCTTTCGACTGGCTGGTGATGCATAGGCTTCTTCGGAGTCGCTGTCCTCCTCAGGAAGCTCAGAATCCGATGTCCCATGAGGTTCATCACGAAGACCAGAGCTCGGACCCGGCTGTTCATCTCTTCCTACAGTTTATCAAAACAACTCATCCACTCGCACATTTAACCAAACCTAATAGTAATCGGATTACCTTTGACTTTCAGAGGTTCTACAGATATTCCAACACAAACACACACAGGATGGACAACTGATCACTTATTCTGAGAAGTTATCAGCTCTACAAGCCTAGTCCTCAAAGTCAGCAGGGATCAGGGTAGTCTTTTGACATATAGTGCTTCTCTAGTGCCATTATCAAAATACAGTACAATACAATTGTATTTGATATTGCCCTCCTTCCAAAACTCAGAAGTGCACACGACCATAAGACAGAACATCGACGGTACAGAGCAACTGTGCATGAAGGACTTGATCAAGGTCCCTACACAGTAACGTAATACTTCTGAAGTTGGGCGAGGCTCGAAACTGTACTATCCTCGTTATAGACTGAGCGCTTTAATCAATCATACACAAGGAATTAATCAACAATCAAATTAATCCTTATATTGCTCAACGAGAAGCTGTCAATTTCAAATATTTTAACAACAGTCAAACTGATATAAAGAGGTGCAAAGTCTGACATGTTGCCAGTCAATAAGGCAGTAGTAGCAACTAGCTTTATTATTGGGCTGCCTCAAAATTCTCGTGCCACTATCAGGTCAAAGGCAGAGAGACAATTTCTATTCATTCCGAAGACAAAAATGATGATAACATTTGCACAAAGATTACAAGAGAGTTCTAGGCCTTACTTATGCTGTACAATAACCTATTACAAGATGATAACATGCAATAAAGCAATAGCTGACATTCTTATTATTTCAACACCCACACACTAATGTTTCCACTTTCCACTTTATGAGCCTCACATTACATTTCTAATTTATCTTCAACTGCACTTTATCAATTTGTTATACAACATAACCAGAACAATGTTGAAATCCTTTTTATAAAAGGATTAAATAAATATCTGATTATATTATTACATATTTTATTATTTACATTAATTACAATTACAATCAAAGCAGGAAGACCTTGCAAAGCGCTGCCCCAAAATCTGACATTTGATATGTAAAATATCTTAAATTTTATACCGTCACAGAGCTAATATTGTTGAAATTTTCTGTATAACTGTGATTTATAATACTGTAACGGACTCCAGTGAGTTAGCAACATGCCATCAACTCTTCCTTACCTTTACAGCCGTCCATAGCTTGGTGGTTGAGACCATCACTAGAAGTGGTAGGGTTTGATTTCATAGGAAAGACTTGTGAATTGGGCAGAACAGTAGAAGGACTATTTTTTGACAGAGGGTGTTTTATCACAGATGTTTGCGACTCAAAGGTACCTGCATCGGTCAATACAGTGGCATGTTCTTCTCTCTTTTGAAGGGTGGCACGATCATTTGATTCAATATCTGGGTGACCAGCTTTGACATCTGAAGTCTGTTCAGTGACGAGCACATCAGCAAAGCAGTCGGAAAGTGATTTCACTTTCTCGCCCAGTTGCAGAACTCTACCTTCCGAGTCCAAACTTACATCATCAGTCTGTTGCTGAGAGGCAGCTGCAGTTGCCTGACAAGTTTCAGAAGATATGTCTGCCTCGCCGCCACTGCCTCCAACACTTTCCAGAGAAGATTCTGCGATCTGCTGTGAAGGCTGATCACCTTTCTCTAATAAATTATCGGCAGAGTCCACTTGATCTGTACTTTCATAATCAAGCTGCCTGGAATCCATTTCCTTAGGCAACCTGGTCTCGACCACAGAGTTTTGCAACAAATCATTGCATAAAAGATCTTCTCTTCCACCATGATCAACACTGTCTGAGGCAGTTTGTGTAGCAACTCGCTCAGCAGAGTCTAAGACAGACACAGTCCCAACAGCAATATCAGTCCCCGAAACAGTAGAAGCGTTATCAGACTGATTACTTTCTTGTATATTTGCCGGCTCCCCTCCGAAAGAAACACCATTTACAATATCAGCATCAGAGGAACTTGACGACGTAGCACCTGCCACCGTAGTTCCAGTTGGCTCCTGGTTTTCAGACAACAGTGAAGACTCTCCTTCCTGAGTTACAATCTCCTTATCATCGGACTCCCTCGCAGCGTTAGACTCATTAGACCGATCGTTTCTTTGCCAAGAAGTCTGAAATGACAAGTCTTGACGAGACTTCTCCTCACCTTCGTGGAAGGAGCAGCTTCTGTCCTCAGACATTTCATACGACTCCCTCGAGTCGTCACCTGACTCGTCTCGCTCACTTGTCGAAAAACTCACAAAAGTTGTCAAGCTACCGGTACTTGAAACGCTACTTCCCGAAGTAGGGATTTCGCCGTCTGCTCCAGCGCTCAGTTCACTCGAGTCAAGTGCGGTGCTCTCCAGTGGATCCTGACTAGAAGGCTCTTCCCCGGAAGGTTGGTCAGAAGTGGAAGCATTGCGATCTTGACCCATTCGACCTTCAAGCAGCCTCGTCAGCATGTTTGACATTCGTTGCATGATAGAAGCGGCATTTTCATCTGACTCAACAACAACAAAAGTACATATGTAATTCAAGATACTTTATAGAAGCATACACCGAACATGTCCGAAACACACATGATGCAGATTTAAACTTTTGTCCCACAAATAACCAAAGATCTTCAAAGTTAGAGACATAAAGCATGTTTTAAAAATAAGCAATATATTCTATTATTAGTAGTAGATCTTACTGCTCACTGAATTCTGTTCTAAGACCACTGAAACAATATAATGAAACCTAGTTTTATGCAAATAAACACTTATAATTCCATACATAAGCAATACATCTCATAGAGCAAAATCATCTCAAATTCAGCTCAAACAGCTGCAGGTTAAGACTCCCCTTAACTACCAAAACTTATTCAAATCTACTGAGGGAAAGGTCCTGTGATACATACCCTGGGGAGTTCTAACCCTCTCCCGCTCTGGTCTTGCATTTGGCCCGGTGTCAGACCAGTCACCCCGCAGCCGAAGTCGCTTGACAGGCGGCTGTTTCAGATTGGTTGGCCTAAAGACATATTCACCAGACGAAGAGGCATCTGGCGTTGAAGAAACTGATGCGGAGGCAGAAGCAGAGGCAGAGGCATTGCTTCCTTCATCAGTCACAGCTGCACCTTTTACATCTTCAGATCCCTAAACGATCAGCTAAAGTTAATCTACCATCAAAAGACTGATCCCCAACAAAATCAATAAAAACCACTTTTGAGAATCAGTAATTATGCATGTATGTATTAAAGTAAGTATATAAATATGTATCTATGTATTTACGTATGTATGTATTAATGTATGTGTGCATGTATGTAAGCATCAAGAAACTATTAAAGGCACTGAAGCATGGCTATCCAACAGATATAAAGAGGTGCAAACAATAAACTGGCTAAAACTCACCTGTATATATTGAATATTTAAGGTAAATTGTGCAAACGCCATGATCATCAAAATCTGAAGAATAATCCAAGTGACATAAGGTAACTAACCTTAAATGATTTCAACAGAGGAACGTGATTTTCTCCTTCCTTGTCCTGTTAATTAACAGAAGCATCAAAAGAATAATAACGCTAAAATAAGTTGCCACAATAGTCTATAAAAAATAATTTGAATGAATTCTACCATGAAAAAGATTAAAACACCAAAAACCCAAAGACAAGGACCTCATGCTCGTTATTTTCACCCGAGGCACACGCTGTACTGCAGGAATTAAAAATCTCAGAAGAATAGAAAAACTGTGGAATGGTATCAACTAGTTAAGATATGGAGAAGAAACTGTGCTCCAGAAGCTTAAAATGAGTACCGGTACCCACCATCTTGACCTGGGGCTGTTCCAAATCATTATTATCGTTAGTTTTGGTTTGCACATTTGAATCTGGCCTCAGAAACGTGCATTGTTCTAGAAACCTTTATTTTCATGATCATATTTTTATCATAAACCATCTCCTGTTTTCATAGCCGATAAACTCTGCCACTGTTCGATTTCTGACAGTGCCAGTCCCAAGCCTGGATAAAGGAGGAGGGCGACGCTAATGGTCTTTGTTACCACACAGCTAGTCGTTAAACATAAAACCACCATAGCCGATATTCCCAGTTTTTTGGCCAGATTCGCCAAGAATTCAATGAAGCGTGTTTATTTACTTATATCTGTAGCCATCACCTGAGGCTTAGGGCAGTGACACTAGGGAAGTTTTATATTATCATTATTACTATTATTATTAATATGTATTTATTAAGCACCACTCTATAATGACCAAGCATCAACTGATGGCGCTAAGCAATTGCGAGTGAAAGACTTGCTCATTGTCCCTGGATGGCAACTGTCTCAGAGGAGGCTCAAACCTGTACTCTGATTTAACAGGCAAGTGCCTAACCAATCAGCTACTAACCAATCAGCTACCATCTCCAGATCACCCGCTAAATTCAAACCTGAGAAGATTTACGCATGTTGTGATCTGTAAAGCAGAAGTGACTTACTCTGAAGTTAAAAAGGTAGAGATGCTCAGAAGAATAGCTGACGAGCAATTCTTCACCATCACGGCTGTAAACGAGCGAAGTAATTCGATGACTTCGTCTGGTAACAGAAGGCGCCGAAAAGAAATGCAGCATAGCACTGGCCCTTGATGGATCAGCACCTGTCATAATAATCGTAATCATACCTTTAATTGTAACATCGCATCAGCACCTGCCGTAATAATCATAATCATATCTGTAATTGTAACATCAGATCAGCACCTGCCGTAATAATCATAATCATATCTGTAATTGTAACATCAGATCACAAGGAGCAGTGAATCAAACATAGGCCTGATAAATAGTCAAAGTTAACAAAGCTTGTACTTCAAATCATCTAAAATTAGTCGTTGTTTAAAAATAAAACCAGTAGAAACACTCTCTCTACAAAACTACTGGAAGGTAAGAATCAGAGTGACATACAAGTGCTAACTACATCTCGTTGCTACAGCGATTACACAGCTATTCAGCTTTTCATCTATGGCAAACAACTATAATAACACCTGACTCCCATTCAACATGTTCTTAAAAATCTCAAAAGCAAAGCCGATATAGCAGAACCATGCAAAAATTGTGAAAATAGCCATATCATGATTAAAATTTTAAAAAATCATCACCCACCAGTCATGCCAGTGGCAAGTTGTCTCCGATCATAAACCCTCACTGAACTGTCTGCACAGCCAATTGCCAACTGGTAAGGCATCATTGGATTGAGAGCAAGGGACATCACAGCCTGTCGACTGTTAATCATGATATCCTGCAAAAGATGTGTTACAAGAAGATCTCATAGCACATTCAAGTGACAAAGAACAGAAGCTACCATAACTCATTTTGCTAACAAATGAACCTGGTACTTAGAGCTGTAATACGTGCAAGACAAGCACTTACAGTAGTAAGTTGAGTTGGAATTGTAGTTTTTGATATGTGTTGTATGTAATAATAATACTCCTTCTTCCCTTAGGAAACATATAAAGGCCCACAACTTTTCAAACACTTTACAATACTTTGAGATATCCAAAACACTAAACATCAAAACATCATGCAGCAAGTAATGGAAAGGAAACTTAATTTCTTTGACACGTTTAGCCCAAGAATAACACAAGGATAGTCAAACAAGTCTTGTATAGACTAAAAAGAAGCAACAGGTCAGAGGTAGAATAAGCAAAGAATGGCTGGTAGATGTCAGGGCTTGATATGAGGCTTTTGAACCTTTTTGATTGCCTTTTTGATGCCAGAACTTGAAATGCTATATAGGCAGAACTGTCATAATTTGATTTGTCTGTTGTGTGATGATTCAATTAAACAGTTTAAATCAAATCAATCAGAAGTGCACAAGCTGAACTTATTGGCAAAGGACAAAAACGAATGGAGAGGCATATTGAGGCATGAGACAATACCTATGGGTACAGAACCCATGAACCTGAAGAAAAGAAAGAAAAGAGCTTTATGCTCAAGTTCATGAAGTACTGAGCATAAAACGATTTTCAAAACAGGGAGATAGACTCATTCAAGATTACCAAACAGATCTAACACACACAACCTTGACAGGCTACACACCGAAGAATACAAAAGCCAAATTAAAACTCACGTCTTCACAGTTTGCTTTATTGCATTTTGTCTTTGTGCGCAGATCAAACCATCGAACCGTACCATCTTCGCCACACGACAGAAATGTGTATGGGTCATTTGGAACTGTAAGGACCTTACAACAAAGAGCAATTAAAACATATCAAAGATGCTCAGAGCACAACTCAGATGATACTTTCTACAATTTGAACAGATCTACAGATCACAATGTCATCGAAACTAAAAGAAGTAGGAGCAACATGCAGCATTCTTTCTCAGCTCTAACCAGACCTTTGAGATTGCGTCCTAACCCGTCCTAAACATAAAGAACCGGAAACTCCGGCTTCAGGCTCCATGTTAATCTAGAAATTTTTACCGGTACGGCGTTCCGGTCGTCAAAAAAGAACCGAAACGCCGTTCCG
Source organism: Aporrectodea caliginosa (assembly GCA_020284085.1). NCBI lineage: Eukaryota > Metazoa > Annelida > Clitellata > Crassiclitellata > Lumbricidae > Aporrectodea > Aporrectodea caliginosa. The sequence goes on along the minus strand of JACEVL010000256.1, from coordinate 328,446 downwards.
GTGCGTTCCGGTCCAAACCGATCAATGCTCCTTACCATAATATTATTGCTTAAAGTTTGCAATATGATGCATGCGTTGTTATAACAGTGCTCATAATTAATGCCAAAAATAACAAAATCCTAAATAGCTTCAATTTAAAACAACTCAGCTACACCCACCTCATAGACAGCACCCAGATGGCAGTTAAAACCATTTGAACTGAGTAACTCTGGATGATCGAAGTCACAGTAATATATGAGTCCATCCGCAGAACATGAAACCGTCTACAGACAAACATATATCGTCGTAAAACCAACGCCTTTGCAAACAATACCTATGCATTCATATGACCCCTAAGAATCAGCATATTATGCCCATATTGCATCAATTAAACTGGCTGCCAAATGAGAATCTGCCTCATAGTTCACAAAGGACATATACATTTTAATCAGCCAACCTGTGTTCCATGCTCACGGTCCTCTCATACAAATAGATAGTGCACTCAATCAATAGAAACTGTGCCCCTGCAACCCAAAAGGATTAGGCTCTCAAGCTTTCTCAGCAATGTAAAATAGTAAACTGCCTATTTGGTCTTGTCCAAAAGATGTATTTTGGTCTTGTCCAAAAGATGTATTTTGCTTCTTATGTAAATGTGTAATGAAAGTTAAACAATCTTATATGTTCAAAGAATAACTTGGAGAGGTTAGTCACAAAAAAGTTTGCAGTGGTACATGTGTGATCAAATGAAACTCACCTGCCGGTCCTGACTGTTTGGAAGAAACTTGGCACTGAATATGTTGGCGTGATGTGCTGAATGAAACGACGTCTCAACCTAACATTATTAAGTTTACATGTTATTACACATATCATAATACACATTCCGTAAACGGAATTAAGCGATTTGTAAGCACTAGTTTTGTAATTTTGGATATCACTGCCTTGTTCTTACAAGTCCAGAAAGTAGAAACACCACATGTAGCACGGTTTTAAATGAGATTAAAAAACTTGGTATTTGCATCAGGCATGCAGTGCTGTTCATCTGGTATGCATAATAACTACCATAAGTAACTAAGTAACTATGGTAATGGAAAGGAAAGTAACCTAAATGTGTTCAGCCACCAGATAGACGCATATAGATATGTTGTATCATGACTTCTATCTGTTCTTCTTCCATCTGCTCCCTTGGGACTGAACATTGCAATTGATAAGATTGCGAATCTATTTAGCAGTGTCATCAATTGATGCCTATTGCATTAATATAATGGCACGATGGAAGTTCTAAGAGAGATTAAGATAATATGCATCTAGTGAAGTACAAAACACACGCCAGTCAACAGAAAATTAAAATTCATCATTTTGTCAATAAAGTCAACTGCGACAATAAAGTCGAACCAAGCCTATGCAAACTATAAAATTTAGGAAATTTTATTTCACTCAAGGTGTACCTAACAATAGTCTTATATTCTACTGTTATATATCTGATATATTTTTTTTCATTTAAATTACAAACAAAGCTAAGGATAAAGCATAACACCTTGCCCGAGAATGGATTGACTACAACCAAGTGTTGATCATCAGAACCTGATAATATTAACTGGCCAGTGTCGTTCCAGCAAATGGTATTCACCTGCAATATCAAGATTCACACAAAAGACCCTTCAACATCCAATGTAGTTACGTCAACAGTAACCTAAAAACTACTTTCATAGGCAAGTTATAAGAAAGTTAAGTATGTCAACTAAGATGAAAACTCTCAACAGCAGTGCCGAAGTGGTTAAACAGATTATAAAGGGACTATTGTAACTATTCAGTGGTTATGTCATCTGCCTGCAATGGCCTCTTTCTGCATCTATCTCCTTCTCACCTGGGATGCTACAGGCACCTTTCATCAACATTTATAAACTGGTCTCTGTTACCGAGGTGGAGCTGTGAGCACTTCAGAATATATATGCTGAAAGGGCACTTGATATATGTGCTGTAAATGAATGAATGAATGAATGAATGAATGAATGAAGCTTGACTCAATATCTTCAGTAGGCCTACTATGAACACCAAAGTTGAAATTCAAAAAACGCCTATTAGCAAATGGATAACATGCAGAGTCATGGCCTGCAACCAATTTTTTTATATTTCATTTATTTTCTATAAATCTGTTACATTACAATACAGCATTCAATAAGCCTATATACTTTCAGAAGAAAGTGAAAAATCTCAGAGAACATAATCATGGAGACCAAAAATAAGAAAAACTTCAGTCCCCAACGTAAAATGATATAGGGCCTACAAGTGACTACACTTACACAGCCATTATGAACATCCAGGCGTTTCACAAGCGTCAGTCGCTGAGTGAAGCTTAAGTTGTCTGTTAACATTGCAAACAAATATCAACAAAAAGTTTTTAAAGCAATGACAAATGATTTCATAATGTATTACTGATTCAGGAATTTCACTGCACGTCAATCAAACTATTAGGTAAACCTGCATTTTACCATATTTAATTATTGACCATTGCTTGGGTTTCAGCGTTGGGCGAATACAAGTTGGATTGACGAAAAGAATTCTTGCTAAATAGAAGTCGGATTGATGAAAATAATTTTGCTTAAATAGAAGTGAGCTTGATGAAAAGAATCTTGCTTAAATAGAAGCTGGATTGATGAAAAATAATTCTTAAATAAATAAAAGTTGTATTGATGAAAAATAATTCCTGCTTAAATAGAAATTGGATTGATTAAACGAATTCTTGCCTAAGCGGAAGCTGGATTGATGAAAAGGATTATCGCCAAAGTAGAAGTTGGATTGATGAAAAATAATAGCGCTACAACAGGCGAATAATTCAATACGCTAAAATGCAGGATTACCAACTATAACTTTTAAAATCATTAAGCAGCACTGCTCACTTCATGATTTTATTGACCCCGTCGGTTCTGAATATTAATGTATCAAAGTTTCTGTTTAGATTTTCTATTTGTTTACTTTCTCAATTAAAGAAACCATTCAGCTTCTGAAGCTCATCTCACCCGTTGCGCGATTTGACAAATAAACTTTATTTCTGTGGCCGTAACTGACTGACAGCAAGTCGTGCACAATGTTCAGGTTCGGGTGTTTTTGTGACATGATTAGAGTCGTTAAAAATTATTCGCAATATTTGTATTTATTTAGAAAAAACGAAAAAGACGTCAAAACCTCAAAACACTACGGACCAAAATATCATCACCAGTGCGACCACTCTCCATTTTCTGAAATCCCAAGCTTGCCGGAAAAATTCCAAGATTGGCCAAAAGTGTACCAAAATATCCCAAGTTACTGAATAGGGAAAAAGTTGTGCTGAAATATGAAATGCGTTTTAACAATTACAATTATTCACAAAAATGCCTAGCTAAGAACAAAACTGGAGCATAACATTGAATTAACAAATCACGATGTTTACAAGCAACAATAATAGGCTAAAAACTAGTCTGTACTGTAGACCTAAGAAAACAATCCCAAGATTGCCATGCAAAATCCCAAGATCCCAAGTCGGACCTCAAATTCCCAAGATCTTGGGAAAAATCCAAAGGAGTGGTCACACTGATCATCACAGACCAAATTAATACTGTTCAGTTGCGTTACAGAATGACGCAGTTAACGGCGCTGGATTGCCATCAATCGTCTATTATGCTGCATCGCCGCCACATGCTTTCCACTCCTAATTAGAGACCAATCTCTTCAAGAATGTCTACACTGATCCCTCCTTTCCTCCACCTTCTTTTCTTTTTTGTCCTCAGTGAAACCCGCCTCAGCAGCTCCTCTGCTTCTTCTCTATCTAATCTGTAACCTAGGCCTATTCTCCTCTCTCGAGTCTACCAATCTCACTTAGGCCCTAGCTGATTTGCTCCTGCAGCTTTCCACTCACGACTAAAAGCCACACTTTTCTAGCTATCCTATCGTGGTTATATTCCTGTGCCACCCTACGACCACCACCACTAACTATTTCTACGGTAGCACTATATATGCTGTTTCGGCTTGAGCTCTCCCAGAAACGGACCAAACTTTGTCATTGCGGACTTGATTTGATATAGGGTAGCGCCGGTTTTAAGCTACGCTGCCAGCATGTCCACGTGGAATCCACATTGGACCTATAGGCCCTATTCACATATGGGAGCCACGCAGAGGCGGCACCGTATACTGATGGCAATCGGAGAAGAGATAGATTGGCCGAGGGTGGGCCACCTCAAGAACGTGGCTTTCAGGCATGGGCGTATTTAGGGAGGATTACGGGTTCAAGCCCCCTCGAAATGAATAATTGTAGGGAAAAAACTTCACTTGCCAAAACTGATCCTTTACTCTGTGACCATGTCCAATGGAAAACCCTCCCGAAATGGAAAGATCCCCGAAATTGTGTCTTGGCTACGCCCTTGCTTTCAGGGTTGAAGTGGCACCGGAACTGACCTATATAATTTAAACAATTCAATTGGTTCTCGCGGACTTAATTTGATATAGCCTACGTAAGAAAATCAACTGGTCGATGTGATGCTGTTTTATTGGGCGTGGCGCTGAGAAATTACGGAGATTATGCATTTGCAATGCATGGTGAGCTAACTCTTCGTCTGAGCCGTGGGGTGGTCTGCCTGCAGGCAGCTGCTGATAATATATCATAGCGTTTAAATCTTTAAAGCCAAAGGCGTAACTTTACCCCACAAAGTGGTCACCAACAGGGCCGGATTAAGACTTTCGGGGGCCCTAAGCATGGGCGTCGAGAGCCAAGGCGGGCCCCGGGGCAGACACTTCTCAGAGTCCATCAGGGCCTCTCGTTTTTTCAATTGTATCATTAAGCCCAAGTCTGATGTAGGCCTATAAAAAGGCTATCAAACTACATCTAATGAATAGTAATAAGTGTAATAATAATGATAATGTTAATAATAACAATAATTATATTATTATTAGTAGTAGTCTGTTACAATATAAAATAATAATAATAATAACAGTAAATGTGAACAAATCAATTTCTGGTTTAAAAGGTCCATCTTGGACTCATATTATCAAATATTGGTAATTTGGTATCAATTATTTATTATGATAACTTACATCCAGCAGTAAGTTAAAGTATTATTATTTTGATAATTACTCAAATTTTAATTAATAAATTTACATCCAGTAAAAGCTTATGCTTGCCAGAAAACCAATAGGCCTAATCAATTCCACGCTGACTGCTGATGAATCTCAAAATACTGATAGGCAGTGTTTTTAAAATTCAAATTATTCAATTATGATATGACCACAAAAGTTTTGACTTAAATAATTGAAATAGTAGGACAGCCTTTATAGTTTATAGCTTCAGTGGCTTAGCTATAGGATTTTACCAGACCGGTGCGTAATGCGAAGTGCTAGGCCACGCATACGACTCTGGTGGAGTATAGGCTATACATATAGGGCCTAGGCCTATAGAATTCAGTCAGAAATCGAAATTTGTCTGCATCAGTTAACTTTGCAAAACCAGCTTGTCCAAAATCATTCTGATGGGCGATGACCAACGTCTGTTAATGTGATTACTCCTAAATCCTCTGACTGAGCAACTGAGACTGTGTTAAGTTTCACAGCTATTAAACCGTTTTGGTTAACAGCATTGCTAATAGAATTATCTGCAATGCTAACCTCTTCAGTCCCATTACCACGGTCACATTCGTTGTTGTCTTGCTTTTTGGTAAACAAATTCATTAGGTCGATTCCTCTATAATGCTTCATTACCTAGTTAGTAAATTGAAGCAATTAAACTTGAAAAGTTAATTTAAATCGTTTTTTGTTTAAAAGTAAGCGAATGGATTAGCGACTATACATGTACTTTCACAATAGGCGGAGTAAAATGCATAGGAGGACAGGAAATGAGCGTCCGAAGGACGACGCTGAGGCGCGAAGCGCCGAGCAGGGAGGAGTTGCAGGAGGGGATGGGCCCCTCCCCACTTGAAATTTTTTGAATTTTCATACTGTAATGGTAGCATTTTAAGCTGTCATCGGAACAAAATTGTTCTATTATTTCAGCGCTGATAGGAGCCAACTGTGACTCGTAGCTAAATGTTAAATGTTCGCGTTTTCATATAGTGACCGTATACGGCCTCGACCCTGTTCATTTTTCAATGAATTGATTGGGTTACAACCGTTACATCCTTCATGACTGCTCGCCCGTTCGAATGGACGCCACACCATTTAAGGTCCCCGTGCAAGGACCGAGGTTTAAGATGTAGTTTGAACCGTATTTGAGTTTGACTACAGATAATATTAGCAATCCCGACATTTATTGAAATTAATACAAAAACTAGAAAAAACGTTCAATATCCAAGAACGCCACAAGCCTTAGGTAAACAGATTGCTGACCAGACACAATTAGCAGACATAGTTTACAAATGGTGTAAAAACCAAGCAAGAAGGATTCAACTACCGAATCGGGAAGCCAAGCAGTGCTGGTGCAGTTTTACTGGTGAACAATCGACAATAGAAACAGAACGCCGACTGCTTTAAACGACTTTACTCGGGGTTAAAGAGGGTGGGAATGCGCGGGAACGGCCTCCCACTGCTCTCGAGAATTGGCGGGCGAGGGAGTATTAATTCATAGATATTTTTATTCCCTTGTCTTAAAACCAAGATAGTGTGAATCAGTTTGCTATGTTTTGTCTCTGTATATATGTAGCTTATCTATTTCACAACAAGTACTATACCCACACACGCCACATACATTATACATACATACATACGCACGCACGCACACACTGATGCTTGCTTTTGTGTGCACCCGTTGAGCGAGAATGATCTGACTGCATCCCTGCAGATGTCGCTCAAAGAGGCAGGCATACTAATAATTTCCACATGTTGTCTTGGACATCCTGTTGGAATGCGGCTGTGTGACTGGTGTAAATAGGTCACCCCATCATGACTCATCACTGCGAATAGGAGAGATAGACAACATTGGACTTTTCCCTATTCGTCTGTATATTTTGTGTAAAGCACAATCCGTCACCTGTTGATTAGTGATTAGTCTTTGAAACGAAAACAAACTTTGGAAGAGGACCTTTAATGTAAAATGTCAAACCACACACCACATAGGGTACCCCCCCCCTAAAAAAAACTCACCGGATTTTAACGAATCCCAGGACCCAGCCTGAAAAGTTGGGGCAGCTGCCCCCCTTTGCCCCCCCAAAGTGGCGACGCTAATTAGCGACTATACATGTACTTTCACAATAGGCGGAGTAAAATGAACACTGGAGGCTGCAGAGGGACTGCAGGACAAAAACGCGCGAGCGAGAGACAATGCAGATATTATTTCAAACATTCCTCAGCGTTGGAGCTCAGTGATGCATGGGTATAGGCAAACGGTAAAGCAGTGGTTGTGACCTAGATAGACACGACGCATGCATACGTCTGTGGCCCTGCCCTGTGTTAATATCACGTACGTATCATGAAGCATTCGTCATATACATGTAGGGCCTACAGACTCCATTAGTCCAAAACCCACAGGTTTCTTCAGTTTGGACAAAGTTTTAGACATTTCTGGGCCCCTGCCAAGGGCCCCTACCATAAGACTGGGCCCCGGGGCAGCAACCCCACCTGACCCCCCTCTCATCGGCCCTGGCCCTAAGCCGCAAGGGCCGGGTTAAGACATCCGGGGCTCCTAACCGGAAAGCCATGCAAAATTTTTTCCAGATTTGGAGAAAAACCATGTTTATTACTTTGAAAAATTTCTGATGATGACTTTTGCTTTTCCGTCTTTTTCCAGAAGAAAAATTGTCAAATAGGACCTTTGTACCATCTGATTTCTTATTTCCTGACAGTTGGGGCCCTCAAAACGTTGTGGGACTCTAAGCCATGTCAAATAGGACATTTGTACCATCTGATTTTATATTTCCTGACAGTTGGGGGCCCTCAAAACGTTGTGGGGCCCTAAGCCATGGCTTATTTCGCTTATAGGTTAATCCGGCTCTGGTCACCAATCCCCTCCTCCAGTGTCACCTACAACAAGATGGATGACGTTCCCTATTTAAGCAACATAAACCAACAAGGAAGTAAGCTAACATGAAAGCACACCGCCGTTAATAATTATTGTCGTTGCATTAACCGTTGCTTCAAACCAAAATAAAGCTGTTATGTCGCAAAATGTATTTCAGCACAGGGTCAAAAGGTGGTGGAGACTGTCACCACAACTCTTAAAAGTGATGGTGACTGGACACCACCGTCACAAAACAAAGAAAAGCCTCTGCTTAAAGCTAACACTAGAGTTAATTTAAGTAGTCAATTGTCATACTAGACCTCGGAAGGAGTGGCAGGCAAATTTACGCCACATTCTTCAACCATTTTCAAGTACAGTAGCCTATATTATGGCCTACGCATTGGCGTTGACACCAAGACCTGCAGCTAGAAACCTGTTGTCATTTAATCTCATCTTCCTAACGAATTATATATATATATATATATATATATATATATATATATATATATATAGGCTATAGATATATACCTAATGAAAGATATTCATAGATTTTATATTTAAATGCATAAAGAACAAGCCTTTCGTTTTAACAGACATAAAACTTGTTTCTATCCAATGGTGGCATTACCAGGGCCGCATTAAGGCTAGTTGGCCTACGGGCCCGGGTTCTGCGATTACCTTCCAAAGACCCCTCTGATAACCACTGGTCCACCACGCACATATTTATAAAATGCGGGGCCTAAAACTGTGGGTTCGGCTGCAGCACCCTTAGCACCCTCACCCTGCACCCTCTTAATGTGGGCCAGGGCACTACACCAGGGCAATTGCCCTGATAAAAGACCTTTGCCCTGGTCGTTGCTGCCAGATTTTTTGCCCTGCCCGGTTCAAGTGCTTTATTGCAATCAATGGATGATAGTGGAAATGGTCCAAAGCAAATACAAATACTGTATATGAGAACCTATCCGAGTCACGTATACCTTGAACGGCAATACGGCGATTTAAAAGTCAACATTGATTCTGCTTATTGATTTGCTTCCGTCATTTTGTCATGACTACCAGACAAGATTCCGAGGAACGACACAGGGATCAAGTGTTTATTCAAAGGGGTTTAAGTGTGCATGGAACAGGTGCACTTCGTCGGATACCAAGTCAAAGGCATTTCTGCTACACATGCATGTACTCCTAAGGACATCGTTGCTGTGCTCAAAACTATGCAGTCCCAAAATTATGAGTGCCTCGAGAAAAACAGATGTGGATTTATTGGATAGTGAACACAAGAAGCAGCTGAACAGACATTATTTAAAGACTATCTGTGAAATGCATGTAGGCCTACTTCGGTTAGGCCTAACTGCAACACAAAACTAAGCTCAATAGATTGATAGATTGTCGGATGTAGCAGTTTTGTCGATGCATCCTGTAACAGATCATTGCAATGGGTTTGAACAAAGTTGTTGAGAAATTTGTAACGGTATATCCACATTAAGTACTGTATACAGCTGACAGTATAGGCCTAAATGATGTGTAATTGTATTTCAGATGACACAAATTACTTGAGCATTTGCATAGACAATATCTGACTCATTGGCTCTATTTGTGAACTTTCGCTTCTGATAACTGCTGTGCATAAAGTGCAATTAACAACTTCTATTGCGCCGGTGTCTAATGCACAAGGCGTCAACCTTTTTTTGCTACCAAAAGAGTATTTATTTATTTATGCTTCACTAAGATGTTAAAATTTGCTTGACAAAATGTGAAAAGCGTTCAGCTTCAGAGGCTTCTCCCACCTTAGCACCTGACCTCACAACCATAATAGTGCAGAGATCTGACTTATGGCGAGCGCGGTAGCGCGAAATTATATGGTCACCATATTGGTCACCATATAAGCTGGCGCTACCACGCTTGCCATAAATCACTTCTGCGCTGGTTACTTGTATGACTGCTCTGGCTATGCCCTGGTATATATGTCTGGCGCCTCCACTGCTTCTAGCTTCTTCTAATATTAATTGGTAGAAATCTCTTGCGAATGGAGATAGACTGTTGCTCTAACACAAACACCGGGGTTCAGCAACGATAGGCCTACCAGTGCAAATGAAAACCAGTGACCAGGCAGATAACCATGAAAGGTCTATCAACATAGTAGGCCCTATATGCAGTATATGTTTCTATCAGGGGTGCAAAAAACCAAACTTTTTCAAAATGAAAATTTGGTTTTTGGGTTTTTTGGTTTTTTATGGTTTTTTGGTTTTTTGGTTTTTTGCTTTTGAGATTTTCCTATTTCGGATCATAAAACTCATTAAAATGGCATAATACCGTTCAAATAAATCATATGCATATAAATGAAATTAACTAAAACAGTAGAACCGTAGAATGCTATAAAACGAAGTTAACAAAGACCATACAACAATTGCCAAGAGAGTTCAAGAGACGCCATTTTTGACATTTATAATTTCAAAATTTGTAAAAAAAAAAAACAAAAATTGACTGTTTTTTTGTTTTTTGTTTTAAAAAAAAAAACAAAGCCTTTAACAGCCCTGGTTTCTATCCAGTCCCGTAAAGACAAATTTTACTTTACAACAACAGAAAATTACTGATAATTGCATCACCGTTAACATGGCAAATGCAACTATCCGTATAACTAATATAGCCTAGTGCTTGTGCACAAAATTATATTCTAGCATAACCTTTACGAACTTCAACAGTAGTCTGCATGTCTCTGCCTTCCTGTCTGTGTGTGTCTGTGTGTTTGTCTGTATGTGTACGACTGTGTGTCTCTGTCTGTCTGTCTGCCTGGTTGAATATGTCTCTCTGTCTGAATGTCAATCTGGTAGAGGCGCTATAACAAGTGTTCAAATACAATACAATACAATACAATATATGCATGAGACGCTGTGGTGTAGCAGTATGTTCTGTGCCTTGTAACCGGAGGATCGCAGGTTCAAGCCACTGCGTAGCGACCCTGGACAAGTTGCTCACCCATACAATAGTTGTCTGTGAGGAAGGCAACGAGAAACCA